>PVHX01000599.1:157194-278937 GCA_004024805.1 Geosciurus inauris | reverse complement strand
TTACAGATGTAGTTAATAGTTTACATTCTATTTTATTATAACATAAATGTTAACAGGAAGGATCTGCAAGAAAGTGACTCAATCTGAAGTGAATTGTTTTGTTGGAAGCATTCTTAATCATAGCAGAAAACAAAATTATTTTTGGTTCCTTCTACTTTCTACCATATTGTATATCATGGCTACTTTATTTTTTAATGTAATAATATATGGCTGTAAATATTCAAAATATAATCACTAAACTATTGTAGATACAGTGAAGGCAAGTAATCTCTTTTGTATCATTATCGAATACTGCAAAATTTCTCCATGTGAAACTGAGATATAGCATATGCAAACAGTTCTATTAATGTTGACTTTAAACCATAACAACTGTGAATACCTCCCAGGACCATGTTATATAAACACACCATTTATCAGGTCTCCTTTTCAAATATAAATGTTCAATATTTACTTATTTTTTTCTAATTTTTTTATTTGTTCTTTTTAGTTATACATGACAGTAGAACATATTTTGGCAAATTATACATACAAAGGGTATAACTTATTCTATTTAGGATCCCACTCTTGTGGTTGTACATGATGCAGAGTTACCTTGGTTGTGTATTCAAATACAAGGCTAGGAAAGTTATGTCTGATTAACTCTTCTATTCCCCTCCCCACTCCCTTCCCTTCATTTCCCTTTGTCTAATCCAATAGATTTCTAGTATTCCCCTGCCCAAACTCTTTTGTTTTGGGTTAGCCTTTGGTTTTTTGGGATGGGCTTATTTCACTTAGCATGATATTCTCCAGTTCCATCCATTACTGGCAAATACTATTATTTCATTCTTACTTATGGCTGAGTAATATTCCATTTTGTATATATACCACATTTTCTTTATCCATTCATCTGTTAATGGACACCTAGGTTGTTTCCACAGCTTAGCTATTGTGTGTTGAGATACTATAAACATTGTTGTGGCTACATCACTGTAGTATGTTGTTTTTAAGTCCTTTGTGTATAGACCAAAGGGTGGGATAATTGGGTCAAATGCTGGTTTCATTGCAAGTTTTCTAAGAAATCTCTGCACTGTTTTCTATAGTGGTTGCATCAATTTGCAGTATATGAGTGTACCAACAGTGTATGAGAGTACTTTTCTCCCCACATCCTCACCAACATTTATTGTTACTTGTGTTCTGTATAAGACATACCCACAATAAATACTTTTTTGATTTAAAAAGATTCATGTTATACAGGAAAAAAAAATACTGGACTGGGTGTCTGGGAAACTGGGTTCAAATTTACTCTACTATTCAATATCTGCAATATCCTTGTAAAATTCTTTTACTTTTCCTAACACTTTGTCATTTGTGTAAGACCATAGAATCTCAGCCCCAAATCTTCCTAGGCAATAGCAGGCAGCTCTGATCAACAGTGTGTATAAACTCCTTTTCTTTTTTGGTTTAGCCTATTCTCTCTTTGGACTACTGTATTTAAAAGCATTTGCAAACCAAATTTACGCCATTTTTCACAGTACTGCCCTCAATCCCATTATCCCAAATTTCAGGCATGGAATATTGAGAAATCTGTGGTAAGAAATACTTTACAAGTTCCAACTTTTATTTCCAACATCTCAAGAGTCTAATGTTTATATTTAATTTCTTACCATTATATTTATGTCTTTAAAATATCATTATGAATAACTTCTAGTGACTCTAAATACTTTAGTTTCATTTTCTTATTCTTTGGGCAGCCCTGGAGAGGCTGGGGTGTTAGATATACATCAACTCTTTCCCTTCCCTAGGCGGGAGATGAGAACAGATTTTTTAGTGGCTTACTCTGTGATGAACAGTGGATAGGAGCTATGTTGTATGCTGGTCCCAAATTGATATCTGTTCTCTCCCAATCAGTTAAACTGTATAATATAAGAGTCACAGTCCTCCGAGAAGTCCACTTGAAAAAGTTGGGGTACTAGACTTAAAAGTCAAACACATCTGTCCTCTGGAAGAGGATAGGAGTTAGGGTACCGATTCCTGATTGTATGATGCTATGTGAAGGGGAGGTGTTCTGATGAAAGGTGTTCTGCATATTCTTACAAGCTACAATGAGTTTGATTTTGCATTCACTGGAGATGCAGGAGCCTTAATGTTGGTTTCTAAGTTTCTCACAAAGGGAATTTATCCATGAATTTCTGTTCAATCAGTTTATTAGGGGGAAATGAGGAAGTACAGCATTTCTTAGTCTGCCATATTGTCAACATCACTCCCATTTTTCTATTCTTAAATATAAGATTCTTCTTTTTTTTTAAATTATCATTCAACAGTGATAAGAACTTTTGGAGCTGTGGATAATATTCACGTGTAAACCTATGCATACTAGAACTTCAGGAAGGATAAAGGAAGACTAAAAATCTGGTGATAATATTAGTATAATTGGATATAAACTATAAGTGAAGTACTCAAAAAGTATCTATTTGTTGAGGATTGTGTTACTATTCCTTTGGCGGCAACCATTTTTCATCTCATTTCATCTAAATAGAAGACACTGGTGACAGACTTCAGAATATGCCATCCCAAACAGGCTTCTGTGGCATACTTTGAGTGGATTATTTTGAGAAACTACAGAAACAAAAGAAGCTCTGAAAGGTGATCTCTTTATAAGAGATTTTTGCATTTATAAAAGAAATGTCCATTTGTCCTTGTGTCTCCCTCTCCACATCAGGAAGAGAAAGGATGACTAAATAACTAGAGACTGTTAATCAATGGGAAAACATCCACTTAAATATTCCAAACAAGCCTTACTCTTGTGCTTTTCTGGCCCATCTTATCTTAACCACATCCTTTTCCATACTTTTCTTTCTGTGTTTCAGGGAACAATGGTAATTAAGGATGAATTCTAAGACAACTGTTTGAAATCTACTATTGAGAATTTCTCATTTCTCTCATTGATATCCCAGGTACATAAGAAATAAACATGTTATTAAACTTCTGTTCGCTTTTCTCTTATTCATCTGTCTTTTGTTATAGGAAATCCCAGCTGAAACCTCATGAAGGATGGAGGAAATATTACTTTTCCTTCTCTACACTTGGCAATGTGATACTGAGGTTAGTAGTAGGTCTCCCTGAATCTTAGACTGCTAAAGGGGCTGAAATTTCTATAAGGTTAACTACCATGTTAGGTTTTCTTTCCTGTAAAAGTACTGTAGAAAATATAATGATGAGAAGAGAGGTAGATAACACCGTATCTGCCATTTTAACCTAAAAGGTAACTAAGAACAATTATTTACAGTTGTGCTATCATAAGACTAAGGAAAGATGATACTTCAGAGATTAATTTGCAAAACCCACATTTATTGAGTGTTCACAGTATGCTAAGCATTCACATATGATAGGTCCTGACTAAGTAGAACTCCAAAATGGGAGCATGTGGGGAGCTAGCTCTATGCTACAACCTTATGACTAGCCATTGTGTGTAAATGGGAAAGGCACAAAGGAAGGAGGAACTATGCGATTGGTTTACACTTACTGTTGGTTCCGCTAACGTGCAGCTCGTGGACAGAATTCAGGGGGCTTATGTGCCTTGCCACGGATGGCTGTTGCCTACATGCATTGTCTCTGATTGGCTGAACGGCCCTATAAGTTGAATACTTGTTTCACAAATAAACGGGTGCCTGCTCTGACTGTACTCCCCAGTGTGTCTGACTGTCCTGCGGCAGAGGGCTGAGAACAGATGGCTAGTCAGCTCCAACTCTTCCCAACTTTCATGGCTAGGTGAATGTGGGGGTGCCGCTTCGACCTGCTGGCTCAGGACGGACTGCGACCGACAAAGTCTTACTATGGATGAGTAATTCTTTTCTGCCTGTATCATTCCATCATTTCATTACATTTCACAAAGATCTTTATCATTCCATAAAATTTTCAACATAAAACATATCCCTTTTCTGAGTATTATAAGGCATAATCATCTTATTTTGTTCTATAACCTAGTGTGGTGTTTTGAAACCCCTAAAAAGGATGAA
This sequence comes from Geosciurus inauris, assembly GCA_004024805.1. NCBI lineage: Eukaryota > Metazoa > Chordata > Mammalia > Rodentia > Sciuridae > Geosciurus > Geosciurus inauris. Next base: position 274,942 of record PVHX01000599.1, on the reverse strand, counting down.
GTTATTATTAGGTATCTCTGAAAACAGCTACTTGGAAAAACATTTTTATAGAAACTATTGGTAATATTTTGTATATATATCTTAAGAAATAAGGAGACTTTATTGCATAAATATTAGACAAAGCATTCTTCATTTACTAATAGAGATGCAATCATTTACTAATAGAGATGCAATAAAGTGGTCATTAGAGTAAATGGTGAAGTTACTTAGGTTTACATCAGTAATGCATGGAATTAACCATATTTAATGTTATTGGAGAGGAATATACTATCTTCCTAATCATAATCATCTTGATCCAATTCTCTTTCAGAAATTTTAATTTATCTAACTTAAACGAAAATGTGTTAAACAAAGGCACTTCATAATATTAGTGCAATTTGCATCAAATGCACTAGAGAAAATTACCTAATACAATTTTCTAAGCCATTTAGTATCATGAACTTGGCACTAAAAGGGGAAAATTGCATTTTATGATTTGTAGGCTGTTGAAAACATCACACACCTGAATTCACACAATCTGCATATTTTTATTCAGTTCTCTCAACAAAAATTCAAGTCTTTAATAAGCCAGAACACTAACTTAAAAGATTTTTCTACATTAAACTAAAACAGAAAGATAAGACATCTAGCACTATTTGAGAAATAGGGCAAAGGGAAGGGAGGAGAAGAGAGGGGGCATGGGAGTAGGAAAGATAGTGAAATGAGATGAACATCATTACCTTAGGTAATGTATGAAGACACGAATGGTGTGACTCTACCTTGTGTACAACCACAGAAATGAAAAATTGTGCTCCCTATGTGTACTGTGAATTGAAATGCATTCTGCTGTTTTAAGAAAAAAAACACTATAACCATTTCTTTGTCTTGGAATAAAGTTACATGTCCCTTCCCCCTTACTTTTACAGTTATTTTTTGTAAGACTGAAGAAATAAAAAGACTAAAACAAGAACTTAAAACCATGTATATATTTATTTTATTAAGTTCATCTTTTTTCTTTGAATTAAAGGTTACAAGACTAAAGAGAAAATATTTATATACCAATAGAATACATTAATTTCTGTAAAAAAAAAAAAAAAAAAAACCACCCTCATATCTATTAGGAACTTTGTGCCAGTATAAAACTAAATTGTATAAAATGAACATAGTTCCTCATTTAGAAAATAAGGCTTATAAAGAAGGCTTCTTCATTTGGAATTCCCCTGTCAGTTATCAGAGATTGGAAGAAAGGGAGTCAAATGAAGAGCTTGCCATTACGATAATAAGTTTTTCACAATTTGTCAAATGAAATCAGCAGAATATCATTTATTTTTATGGTATCATCACAAATGACATACAAAACAGTGACTACAAAATTCTGTAAAGAGGATCTCTTGAGATTCTTCTGGTGTTCTGATACTGCAAACAGGGCAGGGTTACATTTCAACTCAGACACCCCAAAACTGTCTCATTATGCCAAAGGGAATAGAATGTAAAACATCCCTTTAACCTTAGCATCAGAAAGAGAAATAAAATGGCAGCAAAGACATAAGGAGAGACACAGATTTCTCAGGCAAGAGAAGCAGCCACAGGGCCAACCAAATAGACAAAAGTCATTCCTGAGGTTAACAACTAACATAGGCAGCAACCATTCTGCAGGGCATATTGGAGCCAAAGAAGCAAAGACTCCGCAGAAATCAATTTGTAAACACTGTACTTAAAGTGACCTTTGAGAAATTGCATTAGCAGGGACGGAGAATTTCTTGCAAATAGAATGAGGATTCTGATACAAGAAACATCAACATAAAGAAGAAACATAGAAAGGAGACACAAATGAAGAATCCAAATTAAAGCAGAACACAGATTATTTCCAAAGTCAAACTAGCCTTTCTTGCATTTTTTAAACAAGGAATAGTTGTCACTTTATATTAGAACTCTATAGTATATCTTTTAGAGTAGCTGTAGGAATACATGCCTAATAAATCCATATACTATTAGATACATATATCCATATGACAAAATCCATACAATCTGGGCGCAGTGGTGCACACCTGTAATCCCAGAACTTCGGGAGGTTGAGACAGGAGAATAGCGAGTTCAAAGCCAGCCTTAACAAAAGTGAGGCACTAAGCAACTCAGTGAGACCCTGTCTCTAAATAAAACACAAAATAGGACTAGAGATGTTGCTCAGTGGTCTAGTACCCCTGAGTCCAATCCCCGGTACCAAAAAAAAAAAAATCCATACAATGTCATATACAGGTCATTCCATGCTGTGAGTTCAGATTTTGTCAACAAATATTTATGTTCTATTAATTTATAAAGTTGATAATTAACATGACAGGAAAATATTACTTATGATTTGTGCATCATGTAAATCCTATCATATAATTAGTTACAATCCTATACTGGGGTTGAGGGAAGTAGAGGAAAACATAATAGGCAGCCTTCTAATATGGCCACAAAGATCCTCACCTATCCATATACTTAACCTTGTCTGATCCTCTCCTTCCTTGAGTGTGGGCTGGGCCTGGTGACTCTTCTCTAAGGAAGATAGTGATGGGAAATCACTTCTGAGAATATGTTACAAAAGGCTGCATCATCCATCTTGCCTACACTATGTCTGGCTCTTCTTGGCTCACTTTCCAGAGAGAGTCCAGCTGTCTTGTATACTGCTATAGAGGCCACCCTCCAACCAGCCACAAGATAGAAACTGAGGCCTCAGTCCAGCAGCCCATGAGGAAGTAAATCCTTCCCAGTCATACCTCATTGTTACTACAGCCTAGGAGACATATGGACTACAGCCTCAAAAAAGAATTAGAACCAGAGGACCAGCTAAACTGTGCCCATATTCCTCAAAAAAAGAAACTATATGATGACAAAATTTGTTTTATACCATTAATGCTAGGTCAAAGTGTTGAACAATGATAGATAAACACTATCATTCTTTAAAATATTTTGTCTCAGGTTTATTTCTCTGTGATTATGTTACATGATCATAAAGTTTAAACAAATGAATGAACAAGTGAAAAGTATTTATTACTATCTTTAGAATAAACTCTATTAAAGAGAAATTAACAACTGAACTCCAAAAACCTTGGGCTGTTTGCTATGAATTTGTGCTACATTATCAGTAGTCACTTTACCAGTAAGATTTTCTTTATTTTTCTCTGAAGAAAAAACAAATAGAGATCTATTTTTAAACATTACTAAAGATTAAAAATTTTATAAAATTAAGAATTAAATACATAAATATTATTTTTAAAATAATAGAACCTGTTATATTTCTTGATTCAATTATGTTTTTAAAATACAATCAAGAGTTTATTTATGCTCAGCTTCAAGAACTGTGGAAAATAAATTTCTGGTCTTTATAAATATTTTAGAAATTATTTTACCTTCAAGTCCATTATCTTATTTTTCCATTCAGGTAGGAATATTGTGCATTCAGTTATTTACTTGCAATACCTTGTGGCCTAGGCTCATACACAAGTAGCAGAAAGGATAAAATGAGTATGAATCAGGTAAGCCTACTATGGTACACTTCTCAAGTGTTTCTATTCACTGATGAATTTTTTTTCAAATCCACTACCTTTCTACAATCATTGTTTGTTCTTTATTTATCCTCTGAAATCTCCAAGAGCCATTGCATTTCAACTGGCTTTCTGGCTTCTTTGAGTAAATTAAGGTGTGAACTCACAGATATTTGTTATAATTTTCTGATTTCCTGAACTTTACTTATTTTGCATTTAGCTCAGTATACTTCAATTTCAACACTCTGGCTCTAGTCTGGAGTTTTAATGATACAGTTTCAGCTGTTCCTTGAATAATCTTACCTGTAAGTATCCTATGTTTCTTCCCATAACTAATGCAGTTTGAACAAAGAGGAGCCAAAAAATCAATCGAGTCTTCGTTGCACAACAATACTTAATGCACACATAGCATATGATCTTATTATATGCAAAGCATTTCCCTAATTTCCTTGCCTTTTCCTTCTGTAAGATCCCTTAATTGATACAACTGATATCCACTCCACAATTCCCAATCTTTCTTACTCACCAGAAAAATATGAATTGTAGGGGGATAATATTTAGACAGTGTGAATTCCTATTGGCTAGGCTTTAGCAGGTGATGTCCTACCAAACTGCTGATTCCAGGGCTGATCTCTAGAGTAACTTGTTTTCAAAACAGCATCTACAGTGGAAACTGTTTGATCTTGGAGGCAGATTAGTCTGAGTTAAAATTCTAACTTCAACATTTTGTAACTATGAGATCATGGGAAAATTACATAAGTTTCCTAATTATGAAGTAATACTCTTCTCAGCAAACATATAACTAGAGAGTCTGAAAAAAAATTAAGATATATTCTTTCATCATCACATGTTAAAAATCTTTGTAAAGACAAAAGGACTTCCTTCCTTTGCTTCTTACAATACTAGAAGTATACACACAAGGAAAAAATAAAAGACATGATTGTTGAGGACTGAGCTCCATGTTCTTTGAGAGAAGGGAAGGACTGGGTGCTCTTTGGAGATACAAAAGAAGAGAAGGCATCCCAGATGCTACAGTTATGAAAAATATGTCCCTCTTTAATCTAACTCTGGATTAAGGGATGAGTGTGTATTATTAGAACCATAGCTCTAAATTCCCCTTTTTTCCATCTACAAGAAAAGAAAAAAAACTGCCATAGTAAATAATCAAAGCAAAATAAAACAATAAGAAAGTGTAAATCCAGAGAGATTACCTCTAGAAGCCTAGAACAGGTTTTAAATGAGCCTGCACAAGACAGGAAAGATCAGAGTCCCCTATCACAAAACCAGTATTCTCAGAAGATGAAAACAAATTGAGAGGGAAGGGAAGTATTAGGAAATGTTTGACTCATTATTAAAAGGAATATAAATATAAATGTCTCCCCTGAAATTTCATAAAATTAAGCTAATCCTTGTGTAGTTTGTTAGGCTGGAATTTATACTTTTTTTATTTTCTCAAACCCCAAGACAATAATAGCTTACTTTAAGGTTGTCATAGCTATACCAACTATGAATATTCTTTTAAATAAAATTATACTATAAAACCATTTCTCAATCATCAGATTGGAGCTGGGCGCGGTGGCTCAAGCCTGTAATCCCAGCACTTAGGGAGGCTGAGACAGGAGAATCCCGAGTTCAAAGCCAGCCTCAGCAATGGCAAGGTGCTAAGCAACTCAGCGAGACCCTGTCTCTACATAAAACACAAAATAGTGCTGGGGATGTGGCTCAGTGGTCAAGGACCCCTGTGTTCAATCCCTAGTACCAAAAAAAAAAAAAAAATCATCACATTGGGAAAATTCAAAACAGACAATTCTGCTGGTGAAGCTGAGGGGAAATATTTCCTCTCTCATACTGTGATGAGAACAGAAATTGGTGTAATCTCCAAGTAGAGGAATTTAGCAATATCTAATAAAACTACTTATAGATTTTCCTCTTCTCCCAGCAATCTCAAGATATTTGGCCAACAATAAGAAAAGATATTTATACAAGATCATTAGTTTTGGAATTTTTTTTACAGTTGCAAAATTGGTGAACTAAGTTAGATCTATACATTAAACTTTTACATAGCTGTAACAATGAAGATCTCTATGAACTGATATGGAGGGATCTTCATTAACTATAAAAAGCAAAGAACAAAAAGCAAAGGAACGTGAGGAATAATAAACTAAAATTCAATGAAATTAATTAACTATAAAGAGTACAAATCATATATTTGTTTACTGATTGTATATCTTCTTCTGAGAAGTTTCTGTTTGGCTCCTTAGCCCATTTATTGATTGGGGTTTTTTTGGTGTTAAGTTTTTTGAGTTCTTTATATATCCTGGAGATTAGTGCTCTATCTGATGTACATGAGGCAAAAATTTGTTCCCAGAATGTAGGCTCTCTGTTCACCTCATTGATAGTTTCTTTTACTGAGAAGCTTTTTAATTTAAATCCATCCCATTTATTGATTCTTGCTTTTATTTCTTGCACTTTAGGAGTCTTTTAAGGAAGTTGGGGCCGAATCCAACATGATGGAGATTTGGGCTTACTTTCTCCTCTATTAGGCACAAGATCTCTGGTCTAATTCCTAGATCCTTCACCTACTTTGAGTTGATGTTTGTGCATGGTGAGAGAAAGGGGTTTAGTTTCATTTGGTGCATATGGATTTCCAGTTTTTCCAGCACCATTTGTTGAAGAGGTTATCTTTTCTCCACTGTATGTTTTTGGCACCTTTGTCTAGTATAAGATAGCTGTATTTATGTGGGTTAGTCTCTGTGTCTTCTATTCTGTATCATTGGTCTACATGTTTATTTTGGTGCCAGTATTATCCCGTTTTTGTTACTATAGCTGTGTAGTATAGTTTAAGGTCTAGTATTCTGATGCCTCCTGCTTCTTACTGAGGATTGCTTTGATATTCTGGGTCTCTTATTTTTCCAAGTAAATTTCATGATTGCCTTTTCTATTTCTATAAGAAATGACTTTGGGATTTTAATTGGGATTGAATCTGTATAGCACTTTGGGTAGTATGGCCATTTTAATAATATTGATTCTGCCTATCCAAGAGCATGTGAGATATTTCCATCTTCTAATATCTTATTCAATTTCTTTCTTTAGTGTTCTGTAGATTTCATTGTAGAGGTCTTTCAATGCTCTTGTTCGATTAATTCCCAAGTATTTTATTTATTTTTTATTTTTTAGGCTATTGTGAATGGAGTAGTTTTCCTGATTTCTCTTTCAGAGGATGTACATTGCTGATGTATAGATATGCATTTGATTTATGTGTGTTGATTTTATATCCTGCAACTTTGCTGAATTCCTTTATTAATTCTTGTGGGGGCTTGCTTTAAGATGGCGCCGAGCAGCCAGCTTGGGGCTGACCACGGTGCCCTGAGAAAGCCAAATCTCCTTACCCTTATTGGCTGACCTCTGCTTCCGCACTCACAGACAAAGCATGGCTCTAACCTAAATGAATCTATACCATTACACGTGGACAGCCCCCTTTCGCATTCTTAGTTTAGAAACAGGACACCACTGGACCCCCTCCCCTATATAAGCTTGTAATCTCCCTTCAGTAAAACAATTCTTGCTTGAGACAAGACTCCCCGGCTCATGCGTGGTGATTATGTGCCGGGCGGCTTTACCTTCCTTGACTTGTCCCCGCCGGTGGCGCCCAGGGACTCCCCTCTCCCGCTAGTCAGAGGAGCTGACACCCAGCATGCACCCCCGTCAATTCTAGCAGTTTTCTGGTGAAATTTTTTGGATTCTCCAAGCATAATATCATGTCTTCTGAAAATAATGATATTTTGAGTTCCTCTTTTCCTATTTGTATCCCTTTAATTTATTTCATCTGTCTAATTGCTCTGGCTAGAGTTTCAAGGACTATGTTAAATAACAATGATAAAAGAGGGCATCCCTATCATTTTCCAGTTTTTAAAGGGAGGGCTTCCGATTTTTCTACATTTAGGATGATGTTGGCCTTGGGTTTAGCATAGATTGCTTTAACAATGTTGAGGTATGTTCCTACTACCCCTAGTTTTTATAGTGTTTTAAACATGAAAGGGTGTTGTATTTTGTCAACTGCTCTCTCTGCATCAATTGATAAAATCATGTATTCTTGTGTATTGATGTGATGGATTACATTTATTGATTTCTGTATGTTGAGCCAACCTTGCATCCCTGGAATGAACCCCACCTGATCATGGTGCACTATTTTTTAAATATGCTTTTACATGAGATTTACCAAAATTTTATTGAGGATTTTTGCATCTATATTCATCAGAGATATTAGTCTAAAATTTTCCTTTTTTGATGTGTCTATGCCTGGTTTTGGTATCAGGGTGATACTAGCCTCATAGAATGAGTTTGGAAGGGTTCCCTCCTTTTCTCTTTCATGGAATAATTTGAGAAGTATTGGAGTTAGTTCTTCTTTGTAGGTCTTGTAGAACTGTCTGGTCCAGGGCTTTTTTGGTTGGAAGGCTCTTGATGGCATCTTCTATTTCCTTGCTTGTAATTGATCTGTTTAAGTTGTGAATGTCCTCCTGGTTCAGTTTGGGTAGGACATATGTCTCTAGATATTTGTTGGTGTCTTCAGGGTTTTCTATTTTACTGGAGTACAAATTTTCAAATTAGTTTCTAATTATCCTCTCTATTTCAGCAGTCTGTTGTGACATTTCCTTTTTCATCACAAATTTTAGTAATTTGAATTTTCTCTCTCCTTCTTTTTGTAAGGTTGGCTAAGCATTTGTCAGTTTTATTTATTTTTTCAAAGAACCAGCCCTTTTTTGTCAATATTTTGAATTATTTTCTTTGTTTCAATTTTATTGACTTCAGCCCTGATTCTAATTATTTTCTGTATTCTATTTCTTTTGGTGTTGGTTTGTTCCTCTTTTTCTAGGGCTTTGAGATGTAGTGTCAAGTCATTGATTTATTGGCTTTTTCTTCTTTGAATAAATGAGCTTAATGTAATGAACTTTCCTCTAAGCACTGCCTTCACAGTGTCCCAGAGATTCTGATATGTTGCATCGGAGTTCTCATTTACCTCAAAGAATTTTTTTAATCTCCTCCCTGATGTCTTCTGTTACCCATGTATCATTCTATAGCATGTCATTGAGTCTTCAGGTGTTGGAGTAGCTTCTTTTATTTCAAGTGGTATTAATTTCTAGTTTCATTCCATTATGGTCTGATAGAATGTAGGGTAATATCTTTTTTATATATATGTATTTGCTAAGACTAGCTTTGTGGCACAGCATGTGATCTATTTTGGAGAAAGATTCATGTGCTGCTAAAAGAACAAGTGTATGCACTCATTAATGGTTGGAATATTCTGTATATGTCTGCTAAGTCTAGATTATTGATTATTTTATTGAGTTTTGTAAATTCTTTGTTTAGTTTTTGTTTGGAAGATCTATTCAGTGGTGAGAGAGGTGTGTTAAAGTCACCCAGTTCTATTGTGTTGTGGTCTATTTGATTCTTAACGTTGAAAAGGGTTTGTTTGACATACATGCTTGCCCCATTGTTTGGGGCATAGATACTTAAGATTGTTATGTCTTGTTGATATATGATTCCCTTAAGCAGTATGAAATGACCTTCTTTATCCCTGTTTACTAACTTTGGTTTGAAGTCCACTTTATCTGATATGAGGATGGAAACCCCTGCTTGTTTACACAGTCCATGTGAGTGATACATTTTTTACCATTCTTTCACCTTCAATCCGTGAGTGTCTCTTTCTATGAGATGAGTCTCTTTGAGGCAGCATATTATTGAGTCTTTTTTAAATCTAATCTGCCAGTCTATGTCTTTTAATTGATAATTTTAGGCAATTAACATTCAAGGTTATTATTGAGACATGGTTTGTGTTCCCAGACATTTTGGTTCATTCTTAGTTTTTAAACGCAGTTCTTGACTGCATTTCTCCTTTAATTGGCCCTTCCTTTAGTGCAGTACCTCCATTTGCAGGTTTTCATTGCTGTTTTTCATTTCCCCCTCATGGAATATTTTGCCAAGAATGTTCTGTAGTGCAGGCTTTCTTGCTGTAAATTCTTTTAATTTTTGTTTATCTTGGAAGGTTTTTGTTTCATCGTCATATCTAAAACTTAATTTTGTTGGATATAAGATTCTTGGTTGGCATTCATTGTCTTTCAGAACTTGATATATGTTGTTCCAAGCTCTTCTAGCTTTAAAGGTCTGGGTTGAGAAGTCTGCAGAAATCCTAACTGGTTTCTTCCTACATGCAATCTGATTCCTTTCTCTTGTAGTTTTTAAGATTCTCTCTTATTCTGAATACTAGGCACTTTCATTATGATGTACCTTGGTGTATACTGTTGTGATTTTGTTCATTTGGTGTCCTGTAAGCCTCTTGTATTTGATTATATAACTCATTCTTCATGTTTGGAAATTTTTTTGATATTATTTCATTGAATAGATTGCTCATTCCTTTGGTTTGACATTCTATGCCTTCCTCTATCCCAATAATTCTTAAATTTGGTCTTTTCATGTTATCCCATAATTCTTGGATGTTCTGTTCATGGTTTCTTACCATCTTTACTGCATGGTCAACTCTATTTTCAAGATTAAATATTTTGTCTTCCTTATCTGAAGTTCTGTCTTTCAAGTGATCTAATCTGTTGGTGATGCTTTCTATTGAGTTTTTAATTTAGTTTATTGTTTATTTCATTTTGAGGATTTCTGTTTGGTTCCTTTTCAGAATCTCTCCTTAGTGAAGTAATCTTTTGCTTCCTGTATTTGCCTATGTAGCTCTTTATCAAAATGATCTTTTGCTGTCTGTGTTTGCTCTCTTATATCATTCTTTAAGTCACAGAACATTTTCATTATTTACATCCTGAACTCCTTTCTGACATTTCTTCTGCTGTGGTGACCATGGATTCTAATAATGTAGTATCTTGGTTTGTTTGAGGCTCTTTCTTCCCTTGCTTTTTCATGTTGTTTGTGTGTCTTCCCTTCTAGCACTGAAGTTCTGAGGTGTTACAGTTTTTATCCTATAGGCTTATAGGTTCCCTTCAGGGTTCCAATACCTCTCCTTTAAGTGGGAGACCAATATTGACAGATCTCAATACAAGCAATATATAGTTTTAAACCAAGTAGCTCCTAATAGCTCCTAAATACATTACAGCCTTTTCACAATACACAGAGATTATGAGTTCAATTAGCATCTACTATATAAACAATAAGTTTGCACAAAGGTCTACATTTTCTTCTGGTGGGTTAGAGAGAACCAGGGGTGGGGTGTAGGATGAAATGTTGTTAGGGTGGTAGGAAGTGAGGATATAGTTATTAGATCCTAGAAAGCATGAAAGAGGAAACCAAGAAGTTGGCTATGAGTAGAAAAGAGAGACAGAGATTTGGGGAAGACCAGTAAGTAGGCAGAAAATACAGTACAACTAACAAGGAGACATAAAAATTTAAAAAAATAAAACACGTACATGTGGAAGTCATGTGATTATATACTTGTAATGTACTAATCAGATATCCCAGTCCACAGTAGCCTAATGCCTAAAAAATACTTAGTTTTACAAATGTTGGAGATGTGAGGGGGAAAAGAGCAAGAGAGAGAAAAGAAGAAAAATAAAGGAAGAAGAGAGAATAAAGGAAGAAAAAGGAATAGAAGGAAAAAAATAAAATGTCTCAATGTAAATAAACAGAATTGCTTCCCTTCCCTTCCAGTAGGTGGAGTTGTCTGTTGCTTACTGGCATCTGCCCACTCAGGTCAAAGATGGTGAAGCTGGAGTCTCACAAAGAAGTGCTCTGCTTCAGAGATAGGGTGAAGGGCTGGGCCGCATGGTGATGTTAGGTGACGTGTTCAGTAATGCAGCTCTGTGGTATGCTGTGCAGAAGTAAAAGCTTGTCTCCAGATCCTTTCCCATGTCCCCAGATGTAGGCAAACAGAGAGGTTCTCCCCTGGTAGATGGAGATCCACACAAAAGCAGCAGCCAGTGATCATGCACATGATCCTGCATGGGAACAACAGCTAGGGGTCCTGCGTGGGTGGATGACCTAAGGTCCTGCAGGATGTGTGTGCTCTGGAGCCAGGGATTCTGTACAGCAGCAGGTTTTGCATGGGTGATGGGTCAGAGTCCTGTGCCAGAGTGCACGGCTGGGGTTCTGTGGAAATGCTGGGGTCCTGTGCAAATGCTGAGGCCTGGCAACCCTACGGGCACACGAGTAAAGTTTCTGCATGGAGGCAGCTGTTGGGTGTCCTCTAAAAACTCACTGAGAAATAGTGTTTCCACTACTTTAAACCCCAGTCATGGAGAGACTAGAAATGCTGCATCTGTCTAGGCTGCCATCTTGGAACCTTCCTCAAATTGGGGTTTTTGAGGGAAAGAGATGACAAGCTATGAAAGGCTAAAGAGAGAAATGCTTAGACAAACAAAAAGGTTTCCTTATTATGCATTAAAAAATCTCTTAAATAACAGGAAATCTCTGAGTCCTGTGTGGGCTCTAATCTCTTTCTTCTTGTAATAGAGATGTTTTTCTACAAAAGAAACTTGTTTACCTCTGCTATTTATCTCACTAATGTAGATAGATATAAATTTCCTTTTACAAAAGAACTTCCTTTCAGAGCTAATTTTGTCTGTAGTTTTCTCTTAAAAGCCATCTCAAAATCTGTCAAAATCAAAGAATATATTTTGGAGTAGTATATTCTGAGGACCCATAGTTACTTCTTCAGCAGTTTCCACAAAGAAAAAAATAACTCTTTTTCTCTCTAGTAACCCCTCCTTGTTAGTTATTCCTGTTACACTGAATTTGACATGATTTTCTCTTTCAATTAACATGCAATAACTAATATTATCCTTTGATTAAACATCTCATACAAAATTTTCTAAAACATATTATGTCATACTTCAAAATATAACGTACTTTCTAAAATACATCTTGTATGTTTATGTCTATTTAAAAATGAATCTTTGGATATTAACATAAAGGCAAATGGCATGCCTTCTTTGAGCTAATCTTATTATTAGCTAATGATATTATTGCTTTTTTAAATGTACATGATCCTATGACTACAATCACAAGCAATGTAACAGAGTTAAAATATAAATAAGCCCTCTAGGTTCACTTGCTTTAGCTGAATTTAAGATCACTAATTTTGGAAATCATACAGCTGAGCAATATACTATTAGTCTTTCACTAGCTTTGTGTAGATGATATCACTGATAGAAGCTGCCTAGTGGGTTAAAACTATTCTAAACTATTGCCTTTCCAGTTTCTTTCCTTGTTCATATCTTAATGATTAATTGCATGGTTAGTTGTTCTGGGGGAAAAAATGAACTTTCTACTCACTAACTTTTCTTTAGAGTTACAGAATGCAGAACATTGGGTAACCCTGAGATAATAGTAGCATGTGTATCAAAGAAATGGATCACTGCAGGATTAATAATTATTCATCCAACACAGAGCATGTAAATGCAAGTCCTGTTCTTCAACTAAAAGCAGAACTATAGGGAATGTTTAACTTGAATGAAAATAACACATTTGTCTACATAATTACAGTAACTAGTCCCTGGAAGTCAAACCTGATCCTATATGTCAGGACCAAAGATGACAAGATCAGACCATTACACCCAGCATGTTGTCTTCCTGCTCATTGCCCTGTGCACCTCTTCCCCTCCCTATAAAGGCTTTCTTGCATACCTGAGTTCTCTAAGATGGGGCTCTAAGATAATAACTCCCTTGCTTTCCAGGGTGCTAGCCATTGAATTAACCTGATTTTTTTTTCCAACAACTTTTGTTTTCCAAGTATTGGTTTTTGAGCAGCAAGCAGATCAACTTGAGTCTAGTAAGAGTAAGTCCAAGGACAACAGAAATGACCTTGAAATAAGCATTTTCTCATTCTCTTCTCCAAAGCTTGAGACCTAAAGCTGAAGGTAATGTATATTTTTTAACTATTCAGAATCCAGACAGAATTCCCAAAGAGAATTCCCAAACAAAATCCAAACTCCCATTCATTTCAAGTTTACATGGATACTAGGGTTTGGTGAAACATGCTTTAAATAATGTGGGAAATGAGAAAAAATAGTTATATCAGAGTTGGAAATTACTCAAAAAATGTTAATGGCTATTAATCAAATTAATATATAAATTAATTTAAAATGAATTCAGTGGGATTTTAACAAATTTTAGCCCACTTAAAGTTAGTTATTTGATATTTACCATTATAAAAATCCTCAGCATAATTTGTAGTTGTTAAGACAAAATCCCAGTTTCTAGTTAAAACAGAAGCCTAGTTTGTTGCCTACCCTGTGCAGTGGTACAATAAAAAGGTTTCAAACATTTTTCTAAGCTCAAATACAATGAGAACTCTTGGACTTCTATGTGGATAACTTTTACTTTTGTTCTTTGAATTTCTGAATTTATTATTTTTCTATAATTCTCATTTCTATAAGCTAATTCTTTTTATAACTAGAACAAAACTGTATCTCTTACATAAAACTTATTTTGATGAAATTAAAACTATATATTTTGAAATAAATACTAGAGCTAATAAAATTTTTAAAATATGCTCTACAACTCAATAGCATATTCATTCATATTCATTCACTCAAATTGCACAAGTAATCATTAGATTAGTATTGGTAATTCTTAGAAATGACTAATGTCAAGTAAAACAGGAGATAGCTTTAAGTCATGATGTGGAAAAACTAAAGTGGAAAGGAGGAAAAATATGTGTTAGTTGTGAAGACTGCATGGCACAAACAAGACTTTATTTTGTATTTATTAACACCAACATAATTATTGCAAAATTATAATTTAAAGAACAAAATATAAATAAACATAACCAAAAAGTTTGGAACTTTCAAATAATTGAAAAATTATTATCTCTCCTACTAGGAGAAAAAGATAATTTAAAAATGATCCTTGGATTAGGGATACCTCAGTGGTGGAGCACTTACCTACCTTATACAAGGCCTTGGGTTCAACCACCAGCAATGCAAAAAACACAAAACAACAAAACTGATACTTGAAAATTAGAAAACTAAATAGTCTTTAAATTCTTCAGTATCTCCTGTATCCATTCACATTAATTGTTTTCTTCAACTATCATTAACATAGGTTAGTGACATTGTATAGAATTATGAGCTAATTCAAATATGTCTTAATTTTATACCTGACAAGTAAACATTTTCTTAGCTTATCAGGCATGTTTAACATCACTGAACTTCATATTTTAAATCCATAGACTATATTAAACTAGTAGTTCCTGACCTAACATACATAATAGCTAAAAATAATATAATTCATTATCTCATAGTTCTCTAGATCCAAAATACAACATGAAGTGCACAGGGTTAAAATCAATGTATTAGCAAGTATGAAATCATTTCCGGAGACTGTAGGACAGACTCTGTTTCTTTGCCTTTTCTAGATCCTAGAGGATACCAGTTATGGTTTGGATATGGTGTTCCCCAGAAGCTCCTGTTAAAGCAGAAATATTCAGAGGTGAGACGATTGGATTGTGACAGCTGTAATTTAATTAGTTCATTCCAACTAGAATGTGCTGACTTGTTGGTAACTATAGGTGGTGGGGCATGGCTGGAATAGGTGGGTCACTGGGGGAGTGTCTTAGAAGAGTGAATCTTCCCTGAAGCCCCTTCCCCCAAGCTCTGCTTCCTGATTCCACCATGAGCTGAGCAGCCATCTTCCACTGGGTCCTTCCCCAGTGATGGGCTGCTTCACCTTGAACTCAGAGCAATGGAGTCAGCTGCCTATAGATTGAAAACATCAGTCCCAAATAAACTTTTCCTTCTCTAAATTGTACTTGTCAAGTATTATGCTCACCATGATACAAAAGCTGACTAAAACAGTAACTACATTTCTTTGCTTATGGGTCCCCTTCCTCCATCTTCAAAGCAAGCTATGTTAAATTTCTCTTTCATCTTCACATCTCTATGAGCTGACCAAAGCTGGACAATATTGTTGCTTTAAAAAAGTCAAGTTATTATATTGGACTGTCAGAAATCCAGAATAATCTCTCTAACTCAATGTTCTTAACCTTAATTTATTTGCAACACAAGGTAACATAGCCACACATTCCAGGGAGTAGGGCAGACATTTTTAAGGTATGATTATTCTGCCTATCACATGGTAATTCATGTGACTCAGTTGAGGCATATGGTTATTAATCTCCAAGAACAAAGGATAATGTGGTCAACAAACTTATGAAACCTATTAAAAATGTAATTTTTAGAGAGTTGAAATATACAATACTATTTTAGAGAAGAAAAGATTTCTTCCCTCATCTGTGGTAAGATTCATGACTGACATGCTGACTTAATGTGTTTTCAGCTACTATAACAGAATACTTAAAACTAGGTAATTTGTCAAGAAAATAACTTAGCAAGGCCCGCATGCTCTGACTCTTCTATGTGTGACATTCCTTCCCTCTAGGTATGAAGAAGATACCTGTCATGGAAGGTTCTTCAAGGTAGAAATGAGGGAAATGGTCATAGAGTGACCTTCCTAGGATTTATAGCCTGAATCAGGAAGACAGAGATAAGGAGAGTTATAGTTGGTATGAGAAGGTCAAATTCTCCTGCTTCTGTACTTTTTTCAGTTTACTGCAGCTTAAAGTAATCAGTATGGCAAGGTGTCATATTTTAGGGAAGTATTTTCTGCACTTCATCACCATTTTAAGAATTTTAAAATGTCTCCAAAATATTTCAAAACTTTTGTTTAGTAGTTAATAATCTTTCTTTTCAAATCTATTATTCTGGAAAAGTTTTCACTTACTACAAATTGTAAAATATTTAACAATCTTAATTGTTCATTTCAAGAATACCAGTCAATGATAAACACAATTAATAATGATTGCAAACAGTCAAAATTGTGATACAAAATATATTCAAAGTTCTCAAAAATATAAATGCATAATAAATGTACCAATGCAGGTATGTTTCCAATTTCAAGAATTCATAGAATTACAGATTGGTAAGAAATGACCATAGGTACAGCATACCTCCTATTACAAAAGACTAATGCTTCAGTTTATCAAAGAAAGGGTATCTAAACTAAGCACCATGATAGGGTGGGAGTAGATCCAGTGTACATTGGCAAGGCATTTCCTTTATGAGCAAAAAGGTGCTTAATGATCCTATCTGCTAGGTTAAAAAACCAGAAAGATGAGGGACTAGGCTAAATTTCACTCCCTTAAAACACTGGACTTTTCTGAAACACAAATCAAACCTATCATTTAAAAAAACACATCTTCAGTTTGCACACCCTGATGACATCAGTATCATCATCATCACCATTATCTATAATATACATATTATATAATATGTATATTTGGTTTTTGGCTGCATTTTCTGGCACAGAGCTCCTAAAGACCTTAGAATCTTTTAAGTGTTGTCTTTTTGTATGATAATGAGATGACTGGTGAATGAGGCTCCTAGACAGCCTCAGAATAAGAGCTGATTGAGAAGGGAACCATGGATGGGACTGTAGAATTAGAACTTGCAGCCCCATCATCTGGCTTCTGGAGAAGGGAAAGAAATGGAGGTTGAATTAATCACTAATGGATAATTATTTAATCAACTAGGCCTAGTAATGAAGACCTCATTTTTTAAAAAGTATGGGGACCAGAGAGTCTCCAGGTTGGTTGAATAGGAGGAAGTACTGAGAGGGTGTACCAGAGAAGACAAAGAATCTCTGTGCTCTTCTCCCCATACCCCGTCCCATACTTTGGCTGTTCCTGAGTTGTACCCATCCTTTAAAAACAAACTGTCAATAAAAATAATAAAATGTTTTCCAACAAATGAATTGTTTTGTTTCTTTTCGTGTGTGTGTGTGTGTGTGTGAGAGAGAGAGAGAGAGAGAACGAGAGAGAGAGAGAGAACGAGAGAGAGAGAGAGAACGAGAGAGAGAGAGAGAGAGAAAGCACAAATTAATTATGCAGCCTTAAGAGCAGGTCATAGGAACCTCTGATTTGTGAGTAGTTGGACATCCACCACTTGCTACTGGCATCTTAAGTGGGGCATGCTCCTTTGGAATTGAGCCCTCATGTGGTGGAGTCTTAAGCTAACTCCATGCAGATGGTATCAAAATTGAATTATATAGTATACCTAGCTGGTGTCTATGGAGAATTAGAGAATTTCTTGGTGTAAAAATCAAACGAACCACATTTTTTGTCAAAACTATTAATATGAATGCAGTATAGTGAAAAAAACAAATATTGCGTTGTTTCCTTCTACCTATATGATAGAAAAGCAATTTCCTTGCAATTTGCAACAAAGTTCAAAACAGTTTTAGTAAATATTTATTTAATTATAAATTATAATAATGAGATTATCCTTTCTTTGTACAGCAATCCAAAATTGAATTTATCTATATTAAGCACCTCACTATGTAAATATTAGGTTCAAAGATAAAGCATAGCCATGGCCTCTTTTGCCTAGAAACTAGAAATCTAAAAGTTTGAGAGACAAAATTAGTAAAGATTTAAGAATTTGGAAGCTTCCTATTTGTTTAGTATTAAATACATGATATCTGTATTATCTAAAAAATAAAATACCAATCTATTTTTACATAAGAACCCAGGATTAAGTGAGAAAAGAGCAAAGTATACACAATCATTAAGATGCAACTGATTTCTAAACAAACTATTTACCTAATTCTACAAAAAAAACTTGCATGCATTTTAATAAGTTTATAGTAATAATCATTACTACTACTAAATATTTGCATGTTTCAAAGTTGCTTTCTTATTAATAACAGTATACATATTAAGATACTCAAGCTAGAGGTCCAGCTCAAGAGTTGAGTGCTTGTCTAGCATGAACAAAACTCTGAGTTCATTTCCAGCACCAAAACAACAACAAAAGATATTCAGTATTTTTATATTATATAAATACATGCACATAGATGCACATTCTGGAAAGACAAAACATTTCCTACATTAGTTAAAGAAAGAGTTTATTCCCACTAATTCTTCAGATATATTGATAGAGGATCTGATTCACTATGTGAGGTATAATTTAATTTTCATGGAGTCATAATTACTTCAAATAAGCATTAAAGCTCATTTTCAAGCTCACATTATAAAAATATGCTTTTCTTAGCATTTCCTTATTAGGAATTTCATAGACTTTTAGAATCAGAAAAAATAAAATTATAAACAGTTCTAATTACAGTTAAGGTTTTTTTTACCCTTCATTTTACTTATTTTGAGAGATTATAATGGTCATTACTTTTTTTTTTACTTTTATACTTTAAAGCAGTGATATTAAAGTAGCCACTAGCCATGAATGGCTATGTAAATTTATATTAATTAGAATTAAATTAAATTAAAAATTCATTTCCTTGCTTACACTTACTACACTTTAGTTATTCAGTTTATAGATAATGTGGAACATTTCCATTATCTCAGAAAGTTCTTTTGAGCAATGCTTCTCTACAAGTGCCACAAAGAGTAAAAGCAAAAAGATCAGAAGGATTAGGCAATTAGCATCCTTAGATAAAAGAGCAGGCAAGAATCAACCCCAGGTCTGTCTTTAGAGTCTCTGCTTATCCCACTCAATGAAAACTAGTATTACATATTAGTATTTGATAATTGCTAAACCTGCTATAAAAGTTATATTTTGCTCAAATTAGTAGTTAAAGAACAATGCAGAAATATTTTAAAAAGTAGAAGAGGCAAAGCAAGCTTAGATTAATTTACACTTAAGTAAAACAGATGATGCTTTCATGTTGAGTCTGGATTCAGCATACTTTCAAAAGTATTGGAAGGTGGGCGCTATAGCACACACCTGTAGTCCCTCCCAGTTACCAGGAAGGTTGAAGAAGGAGAGTCTTGCAAGTTCAAGGCCAACTACAGCAATTTAGTGAGACTCTCAAATTTAAAAATTACAATGACTGGAGATATAACTCAGTGGTAAAGTGCTCTTGGGTTTAATCCCCAGTTCCAGAAAAACAAACAAAATAATTTGACCCTACTATAATGTCTAAATATGTAGCATCTTATCAGAATATTTGTAATTTAACTCATCAATTGGATTTTTTATGTCATTTTGCAAATCCCTATGTGGAAAATTATTATTTTATTATCATGGGCAAAACGAAACATGAAAAGACAACTATATACCCTAAAACTAAATCCTTGCAAGTCTTCTGAAAGTAACTCTAATGTGCCTGGAAAATATTTAGAAAATAAGATTATTTTATAAAACATTTGTTAAAGCAGTTAAAGTTCCAAAATATTATAACTGCATCATAGCTGACCTAATCTAGAATTCTTCTCATTACCCTTTCAGTTGGTCCATAAATTCCTATTTTCTATATATAGTAACTCTAGGAATCTTTCTAGTTTTCAATATGAGAAGATAATTATCTTATTTATTTTGTTCCTACCTTATTTATTATTTGGCTTTATTATTTCATACCTATCTGTTTTAAGTAGGACTTTAAAATAATTTTATTTTGCCTAGGCTCTGCAGTTATGCTCAACATTAGGTCCTAGAATCCCTAACCCCTCAATCCTAGCTCCCACTTCTGGCTACAGGATTCCTTCTAACTGTACAAGAAGTCAAAAATTGACTTTTGAAAAAAACACTTCCTCCTGAAGTTTCCTAAGTCATGAACTACCAAGACCTGAGATATGCATGCGCCTACTTGGTGCATCTGTCAAATTTTAGGTTGAATCAGGTTAGTGATTTTAAAAACCAATTTAGTGGAAAATAACTTTGAAAAAACAGTAAACGTCAGAATGCAACATGCAAAAACATTTTAATTACAAATTTTATGGTAAATGAATGATAGTGAACAAAGAAAAGAGTGAGTCAATTCAATAGTAAGTATATTGTTTTACTAATAAATTTATTTGCCCATATTCTTTTTCTTATATCTGCTAATTATAACTGTGAATGTCATTAATTTATATTCTCAACACTCAATAAATCTTTTTCTCTGATAAATACTAAGTCTGGGGGCTAGGGGTATAGCTTAGTGGTAGTGCACTTGCTTACCGATTCCCAGTACTAGAAAAAATAGATAAACCTCTTACGATGTTTTAGAAAAGAATATTTTTGAGGTATGGTAAAGAAAAAGACTAAATCAAAACATAATATGCATAACTGACTAAAAAACATAGTTTAGAATAAATTGTTGGAACAAATGTAGCTTTAACTACTCTGTTTACTAAATCGATCAAAATGCCAACAATAACCCTAAAAGCTACCCAAAAACAAATTTTAGGTTAACTGACTTGCTAGCAAGTTCTGCATTATTTATGTTGCAGCATGAAAATAAATGAGGTCAAGGTTATCTGAAATGCTACATAAACTGGGAGAAAAGGAGGTCCACAAAGTGACAAATCATATCAAGAATATGACAATCTCATGTTTTTTAGACACTAGAATGCTTATCAGTGAAACAAGCCTGGGGATATATTTTCTACATAAACATATAATTTTAATATTTCTGATGAAATTTTCTTTCATTATTACTGTGATGCTACTTTTTAAGTCCTTATCATTTGCCAACTTATAAGCAAATTAGATTTGAAGATCTCAGTTGTCATGATTGCTTGCCAAGGCTGCAAAGAAACATTACAGGGAATTTCTACCACTGGAAGAAGAGACTTAATGTTCAGAATACCAGCTTTCACAGAGACCAGCTACCTGTTCCATCCTATTATGAGCTACAAAAACTTTAAAGTGCTAAAAGAGTCTATCTAAGCTCACCAGGAACAAGGTGAAAGAATAACAACTACATCTTATTGGTTAAATAACAGGTCCATTACAGTGCTGAGTGAAGTAGAGAATGAGTCTAATCAAGATGCAAGTATTCTTCATATATATGTTTATTGATTGTACATCATCTTCTGAGAGGTTTCTATTCAGCTCCTTAGCCCATTTATTGATTGGATTGTTTGTTTTTTGGGTGTTAAGATTTTTGAGTTCTTTATATATCCTGGAGATTAGTTGCTCTATCTGATGTGCGTGTGGCAAAAATTTGCTCCCAGAATGTAGGCTCTCTGTTCACTTCATTGATAGTTTCTCTTGCTGAGAAGAAGCTTTTTAGTTTAAGTCCATCCCATTTATTGATTCTTGCTTGTATTTCTTGCACTATAGGTGTCTTGTTAATGGCCTAATCCCACGTGATGAAGATTTTACCCTCAGATTTCATCTCACCCCAGTCAGAATGGCAGCTATCCAAAATACCAGCAACAATAAATGCTGGCGAGGATGTGGAGAAAAAGGTACACTTAAACACTGCTGGTGGGATTGCAAACTGGTGCTAAAATCTGGAAAGCAGTATGGAGACTGCTTAAAAAACTTGGAATGGAACCACCATTTGACCCAACTATCCCACTCCTTGGCCTATGCCCTAAAGACTTAAAAACAGCACACTACAGCAAAGCAGCTACTTCAATGTTTATAGCAGCACAATTCACAACTCACAATTGCAAAACTGTGGAAGCAACCCAGATGTCCTTCAATAAATAAATGGATAAAGATAAATGGATAAAGAAACTGTGGTACATATACACAATAGAATATTATTCAGCAATAAAAGAGAATAAAATTATGGCATTTGCAGGCAAATGGATGGAATTGGAAAGCATTATGCTAAGTGAAGTAAGCCAATCCCAAAAAACCAAATGCTGAATGTTCTCTCTGATTAGTGGATGCTGATAAATAAGGGGAGTGGGAATGGGAAACATAAGAGAAATGGAGGAACTCTGGGGAGGTGGGGGGTGGGAAAGGGGAATGGATATAGTAAAGATGATTGATTGAGATGGTCATCACTACCCTTGGTGCATGTATGAAGACACAAATGGTGTGACTTTATCTGGTTTGCAACCAGAGAAATGGAAGAACTGAGCTCTATATATGTACTATGACTTGAAATGCAATTAAATAAACTAATTAAAAAAAGATGCAAGTATTCAAAGAGACTATTGACAGGACTTCTTTTAAAAAATATTAATAATGAGCTTTTATTTTATAAGTTAGGAGAATATTTTTGCTTAAACAAAACAGACCAACTCAACTAGGCGAAAATTTTGCTTGAAGGATTTTTTTGCTTATCAAAGAGTTCCTGCTAGTTTCACATAAACCAATAGGAAACCAACCTAGAATTACTGTCTCAAAAAATCAAAGCTAAAGTGTGGGAAGAATTTCACTCAGTGAAGAAGGTCAGCTATGACTACTTAGTTAGAAAAAATAAATACAATCATGTATTCTAAAAGAATTAGAAAAGCAAAACCCGAAACACTTTCCCCTGAGATCAGGAAAAAGCAAAGAAGTATGCTCTCACCTTTTCTATTCAACATTTCACTAGAAGTTTAGCTAATGTAATAAGGCCAGAGAAATAAATAAACAGAATCCATGTGTTATTCAATTTTTTGTTGCTCTGAACAAATATTTGAGAAAAACAACTGAGAGGAGGAAAAAGAAAAATACTATTTTTGCTCACGATTTCAGAGGTTTAAGTCCATGGATTGCCAACTCCATTACTTTGGGCCTGATTTGAGGCAGAACATTAAGGTGAAAAGGAATGGCAAAGAAAACTGTTCAGCTCATGGTAGCCAGGAAACAGAGAGAGGCCAAGGGCAAGATTTAATCTCCAAGGGCATACTCCAGTGATCTACTTCCTCCAACCATGACTCACCTGCCTACAGTTTCCACCAACTCTCGGCAATCTATTCAGCTATTCATACATTAATCCACTGATGAAGTAAGGACCTTCAGGATTCAGTCACTCCCCAAAAGGCTCATCTTTGAACACTGATGCTCAGGCCTTCAATACATAAGCCTTTGGGGGAGATCTCATAGCCAGACTATAACAACCTGTAATGAAAAAATAGTAAAACTGTTTTTTTCTAGGCATGAAAATGTATGTAGAAAATCTTGTAAAATCTATAAGAAAAGCTACTACAATAAATGATTTTTCAGAATTGTAGATTATAATATCAACTTATAAAAATCATTTGCATTTCTATATAAATGTGAAAAATAATCAAAAATGTTTTCAACAATAACATTTGTAATAATTTAAAAAATATGAAATTCTTAAGGAGAATTATGACAAAAGATGTTCCTGAGATTTGCTTACTCAAGCCAAGTAATCAAATGTATAATGTTGTGAACAATAATATGACACAAAAGGAACATATGTAAGACATAAATAAAGGCCAGTTTTCACAAAATCTTGATAAATTTGATGAAAATTTAGACTCTAGTATAAAAAAAAAGTATACTGAATACAAGTGAAAAACATACATTATCCAAGGAAAACATATTTATTTATATTATACTTGACAGACGTGTGCATTTTGGTTAACATATGAAGAGCTCATATATATGATGTGAAGGAGAAAAGCTATCACAATGGAAATTGGATACAGGATGTGAATAGATGTCATTGCCAGTGTGACCATTTACTCAGTTTCCTGGAAACAGGCTGGTGAGGGGATTGGAAAAAAGATGAACAAATACAAAAATAGAGAACGCGGGACCGGTGCATCAGCCTGCATCTAGTAGAGACTGACAATGAGCAGGCTCTGCACGTTTATTATATAGGTTTTTACATCAAGGGGATTCATTGTGAGAAAGTTACTTTTTTTAAAAAATATTTTTTAGCCGGGCGCAGTGATGCAAGCCTGTAATCCCAGCACTTACGGAGGCTGAGACAGGAGAATCGCAAGTTCAAAGCCAGCCTCAGCAATGGAGAGGCGCTAAACAACTCAGTGAGACCCTGTCTCTACATAAAACACAAAATAGGGCTGGGGATGTGGCTCAGTGGTCTAGTGCCCCTGAGTTCAATCTCCAGTATCACCCAGCCCCCAAAAAGAGAAAGTTACTTTAAAACAGAACCTAGGTCAAAAGTTTGAACAGCCCATTACAGTCATCAGCTTGGACCCACAATTCTCCACCCCAGGGCAGCTGGCATTTGAACCTTAGATCATGAATTGATAAACTCCAGGGCAGCCACGGAATTTCCCTTTGAACAGGGCATCACCACACACTGGGTGAATTTTTTGGCACCTGTGCATGGAGAGATTCCCAAGGGAGGTTCTGGGTAGTTCAAAGATCCATAATTCCATTCACCGCTCCCCACAGATAG
This sequence comes from Geosciurus inauris, assembly GCA_004024805.1. Taxonomy (NCBI): domain Eukaryota; kingdom Metazoa; phylum Chordata; class Mammalia; order Rodentia; family Sciuridae; genus Geosciurus; species Geosciurus inauris. Next base: position 250,373 of record PVHX01000599.1, on the reverse strand, counting down.
GTGTTATTTTAGGCCGATATACAAATCAACAATGAATATAATAAAAAGATATCCACCTTCATTACAATAAAGAAATTAAAAGGGTATAATTTTCACTTGTTCCTCTGGAAAATTTAAAAGATTAATGATATCAACTGCAGACAAGTGTGGAAAAAGCTCACACCATTGGTAAAACTACAAATTGGAGAACCATTTCCAAACAATAATCTTATAATATTTTATAAAAATTGGAATGAACACCCCTTTGACTCAGAAAACCCACAACTTAATTTACCTTACAGATATGACTATCAACATTTTCCAAAATATTATTTCCAATACATCAAGTATTATTAAGTATTATTTTCAGTACTTTGTAAAACTCTAATGACAAAACACTGGGAACAACTAAAGCATCCACAATACTAGAAAAATGAAAAAATGAAACATCTAACACTTAGCATTTTCTATGTTTACATACCAACCTAAGCACTTAATTTTTATGATTTTACCAAAAGCACAACAAATTTTGATATTATCACGCTATTTAAAAATGAAAAATACAAACATGAGTCTTGCCCAAGCTTCTACAACTATGAAGTAGTAGGGATGGAAGGTAAAAAACAAACAAACCCCTGTGGTCTGATTCAAGAGTATCAACAGTTAAAAACTACATAGTTAAAAATAGGCAGAAAGAAGATATATACATATAAATACAGAAAGATTTCCAACAGGAAAAATAAGGTGTAAAATGTAGTGAAGGGTATATTCTCATGTGTGTTTGTGTATGTATATTATAAAAGGACTTTATTTTCTGTAAAGAATCACAAAAACAATTTAATAGTTATCCAGTAATTGAATTGTATCAATTTTATTTTGCAAGATAATAGACATTATATGGGAAAAATTATGATCTATTTTATGAATATCTTTGTACTTTTGTATATTAAAGACATTATATTTGAAAGCAATAAAAGCAAAGTAAATAATAATCTATGAATCAGTAATTTTTAAGCTAAAATGACTAAATACATTCATTGATATATTAATTTAAGCAACTTTCACTTATTTGTTAAGCACTTAACCATATAACCATTTTCTAAGATTGAAGTTGGCAACTTTTTCTATAAAAGGCTAGATAACAGATATTTTAGGTTCCATGGATCATATGGTCTTAGTTACAACTATTGAACTCTGTCTTTGTAGTATAAATGCACCATAGACAATATATATAAGAGGACTATGACTGTTTTAATTAAATTTGTCTATAAAAACAGGCATCAGATCAGATTTATCCCACAAGTCATTGTTTCCCTTCTTCTATTCCAGGTGGCAATATTTAGTCTGCATAGGTATCTTTAGCCTATACTGCCAGAAATATGTATATTTATAATGTAAACCTGCCTATTCAATTCATATATGCCCATAGCACATGTGCACATGCACACACACACACACACACACACACACACACAGCTGTGAAAGAGCCAACAAAGTTATACCTGATTCAAGTATGATAAGAAGAAGATATAATAACATGGAACAAGAAAAATTTTATAATATCAATGATTATGTACTTACAGGATACTAAATAACTTAGTAAAGCACAAGAATTTAGAAAACATGATACAGCTTTTCTGTCAGATTTTGCATAAAGAAATAGGAGACAGAACTGAAAAGCAAATTAATTTCTGTCTGGTTGTACATTAAAATGGATCAATGAATAGGCTATTTGGGGATAAATGCAAGACATCATAGATCAAACTAGGAGGTAAAACTCTTCACTAAAGAATTACCTTGAGAATTATTCTCACTTGAATATCTGGAATATTTGTTTCAATTATATACCTCAGTGTCAGAAGCATAGAGAATAACACTGTAAATGATCCATAGAACAATAATAAGAATGTTCAAAGACAGAATAAATAGATTTTAGCTGTTGAAGTAATAAAGATCAACTAAGAAACAATTGTCTAACAACAAAACATTCTGAAACTAAAGAAAGTAATCTATTTATCAGAAATGCTTAAAGAATTTAAATAAAATTGTAACATTTGTATTTTATAAATTAACTTCCACTAGCAAACTAGAAAAAAGTAATTGAATACGTAACAAAAGGGATACAACTTTGACAGTAATAGATGAAAATTTACTTTTCCATTTTCTCTAATGTTAATCAGTTTATATAACAAAAAAGTTTATTATCCCATGTAAGTCAGTTCATAAATGACTTGCTTGATTTTTAAACCAAAGGAAAGTTTTAGCAGTTTGAAAAATTTTTTTAGTTATAAATAAATGGTACACTTTTGGGATAACCTGATCCTTCCACAGATCATCACACTTGAAGATGAAAAATTGATGTGAAATAAGAGATAAGGGGATAAAGTTCTGAACAATGTACCTTTTACTTCTTGCAAGCACATGTTGTATCCCAGTCTGCCATGGTTCACTGCAACCAAATTGGTTTTCTCTTCTTGCATCAATATCCAAATCATGGTTTTTTCAGAAGGCGTACAGTAAACTTCTCATTAAATCTGTGAATGTCATCAGTCAGGATTCTGGGGGCTAATCCATATTGCCTTCTTGTAGGATGTACATTAAGATTTCCAGTGTATAATTTGTTGTAAATCTTAAGAAATCCTTGAAAATATCCTCTTAACTAAATGATATATACCTGTACTTTTAAATAATCCCCTGAGCACATTATCCCTTTTGGTGAAAAATTTAGAAAACTATCCCAGTGTCTTACAATTATTTATTGAACTAAAATATCTAAAACTCAAGCAATGTGAATAGTACCAAAGGAAGCATATTAAAATATACTGTCTTAATAAGTAAAATGCATTCAATGAAAGTTCAGAAGAAACAGTAACTGGAAAGGGCAGCAAAAATAATCATTATAATAAATACAATTAAACCTTAAGTAATAACATGAAATATTGATAAAATTTTTAAATAACCATACTGGGACTGGAGAACCCAAACTAATATCAGCAGTATGTTTCATTATCTAAGAGAATAGTTATCAAATTTTAAAACAAAATATTAGAATGCTCATTTTGAAAGTTTCTTCATTAAAGCTAATTACTTAGTAGGATCATGCAATGATTATACACATTTTTTAATACCAGGGTTCATGCCTATGCAATATCAAGTCAATAAACTCAAGTAATTAATTCACAAATATAAGTTTATTTTTTATGGAATTTTTAATTAAATTTCTATTTTTGATATTAAATGTGTAATTGAACAAAGTTAAAAACTTAATTAAATAAAAACAAAAATGTTTATCCAATGCTCCCCTTGTTCAGACCCATGCTAGGTACTGACATAAAAATGTGTAAGATAAAATCCTTTCTTCAAAAGGATTAAATACAAATACTGTCAATAATACAAACATGTAAATAGTCATAAAGCAAAACAAAAAAGGGAATGTTTTCAAATAAGTATGGATCTCTAATAAAATAATTGCTTATGCCACATTGGTGTAGCTTCAAAAATGATTTCATAAAAGACATAACATTTGAATAGGGCTTTGAGGAGTAAACAGAAGGTCTTCCAAGTGCAGTATATAAAAAGGACACTATGTGGATGAAATAGCATGAGTAAAGTAATAGGAAGTCTGCCAGTAATTTGGGGCACAGTTAATCTGAATGTCTAGACGCAAAGGACTGATAGATTAGAATTCAAAGAGAATTTAGGAAAAGATTAATTTGGAGGTTATTGAAATAACCCAGTAAAGTGAGGATACCAACTTGAACCACATGGTATAGAAAGAACAGAAGGAAAGAAACGATGTAAAAAATATGATAAAAGTAGACCTAGGACACAGAGAAACTATTTTGATTAGGGATAGGAATTGGCTGAATGAGATAAAGCCACAATTGACCTTAAGATTTTTGATAATTTCATTACTGTAGTTGTCCTGGGAACTTCAAAATAATATGCCATTGTGTTTCTTTGTGTACTTGTTTTCATTTGCTTCTTCATTTATTATACCAAGTGACTGGTAGATCCATTTACTCTCGAACTTCATGCCTTTAAATTCAGGGAGATTTTTTTCATATAAATTCTTTAATGAATTCCTCACCTTCATATGCTCTGTTCTTTCTGGAACTCCTATTAATTACATATTTGTCATCCCAGATTTCTTTATAAGTGCTTTTTGTAAATTATTTAAAAAGAAAACACACACATACACATGCACACATGAAATGTGGTTTCTATATATTTTTGAAAAAAATTAAGTTAAATATTCAACCAGAATTGATTTTTGCATGTTGAATAAATCCAGTTCCCTTTTTTACCATAAAGATGATTAATTTTTTTCTGCATCAAAAAGTCCATCTTTTACTGAGTGAAGTATAAGGCCACCTCTCTCATATGTCAAGTGTACAAACACACATACCTGTGTTTTGAGGTATCATATTGTTCCATTGACCTGTGTGTTTATCACTACACCCATATTACACTGATTTAATTACTATTGCACTATAAAATCTTGTTATGTGCTACAGGATTCCCTCACAATGACCTTCCTTAGGAGTATCTCATGTATTATTTATTATTTTAAATAAATTTTAAATAATCTTGGCAAGATTAGTTTGTTTCTAAACTTATAGATCAGTTTGGGGGAACTAAAACTTGGGACTCTTCCTATTTGTGAACAGAGGACATTTTTCTCAGTTACATATTAACTGCTAAGGTTTAGATATGATTTGAGTATGCTCCCAAAATATTCATGTGCTGGAAGTTTGATCCCAGGTGTGATGAAATTGAAAGATTATGAAACTTTTATGAGGTGGGGCCTAGTAGAAAGTGATTAGAACACTGTGGGGGTGCCACTCTTAGAAGTGATTACAGTAGTTTTCATGAGATCTCAGTTAGTTCCCACAAGAATGTCTTGTTATACAAAGAGCAAGCCTGATTACTGAATTCTTCTTGCTTCCTGTCTCATCATATGACCCCCTCCCTCTTGGGGTTGCTCCTACCATGATGCCATCTACCATGTTGTAATGCAGCCAGAATGTTCTCACTAGAAGCCAGACAAAAGTAGCTCCCTGATCCTGGAATTTCAACCTCCAAAGCAGTGAGCTAAATGAACTTCTTTTCTTTTAAAAATGCCAGTTTCCCGTATTTTTGTAATAGCAACAAAATAAACTAATATAGTAATTTTAAATAATTTTACATTATAATACTAAGATATAGAAATGAAAATTTTATATAATGATCTTATAATAGGAGATTATCTAAATCTCTTTTAAATTTTATTATTTGCCCATAAATTCTTTTTCTCTCCTATAGTGCCAATATCTTCAAATGACAGTTGTTGATTTATTTTTTCATTTTATTAACTGCTATGTATCTATCATTAATGTTTCCCATATGTTCCACCAAGTTCAATGCCTATGAATTCTAAAATGCATTCATTAAAATTCCATCCATCCTCCTAAAATCTTGATTGATCCATTCTTTTTGTTTTTTGTTTTTGGTACCGGAGATTGAACTCAGAGGCACTTAACCACTGAGCCACATCCCCAGCCCTTTTTTATATTTTATATAGAGACAGGTTCTTGCTGAGTTGCTTAGGGCCTCACTAAGTTGCTGAGGCTGGCTTTGAACTTGCAATCCCCCTGCCTCAACCTCCTGAACCGCTGGAATTACAGGCATACGTTGTCACACCTGGCTTTGATTGATCCATTCAATACCAATATTTATCCACACTTTTTCATTTTCTTATTGTTCCAAACAACCCTCCATTACTTAAATAGCAGCATAAATCAGAGGTTTTCTTAACTTTTCCCTTACTAAGATGATAACACTGTTTACCCCCATATTTTGGGTAAATATTCTTAATCACATTACAAAGCTTTCTTCTTTTATTGACTTGCTAAGAGTTTTTATCGAGAATGGATATTGAGTATTTTGGAGTACTTTTTGTCATTGTGAATTTATTTGTATCTAATGATATTATTGTGAAATTCTTGCCTTTTATTTGTTAACATTAATTACACTCATATATTTTCTAATTCTCCACTTTAGTTATTACAGAGATAAGATTTTATTCCTCTATTATTTAGCAAATTTTTGTAAGTCAGATAAATAAAAGTGTATATGATCGATTTGCCATTTTCAACTAGAATACACAGATACTTATAAAATGATGAAGACTCAGAGAAAGCATTAGGAAAACATTAAGATCTTGTATACCTGACAGGTATGGATAGTTTACATGAAACTAGAAAACATTAAGTAAAAAGATTAACTTCACAGCTACTTTTTAAAGTGAATACTAAATTAATATTAAAATAACTGTTAAAAACAGATTTTAATTTATAAAATTAGAAGTATTACTTTTTAGAAATATTATTTTTAAACATTAGATTATATATTGATGCTGTACTGTTTTTCATACTATGAATGGGTACATAAATTGATATCATTTTTTGGAAAATCAGTTTAACGATATAGGTCTAAGCAGTCATCATAATTCTAAAAATTGAACAAAGTAACCAATTTCAATGATAGGAAAAGTTTTATGTACAATGATATTCAATGCAGTGATATTACTAGTAACAAATAGTATCAACAAATTAAATGTTCAACATTATGGAAAGTTATATGTAAGCAGCAAATCAAAAAATTTTTAAATATTGACCAGTGTGATTTGCTTCATAATGTTTTAACAAAATTTCTTATTCATCCTATAGAAAAATAAATTTACTCAGATTATAAAGTTTTCAGAATAAAATGAAAGATCTGTGGTATTATTTTTAGTGATAAAATATCCAAAATGTTTAATGAAAAAGATGCTGATAAAACATCTGAAATTTTCAATGAAAAATATGCTCTTCACTGCATGAAAACATTTTGGAGAAAAGAAGAAAAGAATATACACTGAAATATAAATATTCTTATATTCTGAGTGATTAGGTAACAGATGAGTTATTCCTTTTTTCTATATTATTTTCCTATTTTAAAATGTCCATATAAAGTATATGGACATTCCTAACATAAACTTTAAGACAGTATGTCTCATAATGCACTAAGCAAAACTATTTGTTGTTTCAGAGTAGAAGAGCATTTACATTTCAATAGTGTATATAAGCAACATAAATTTATATGTAAATATTGTTCATATACATGCCAAATTACCAGACTTGTGTCATGAGAAGGCACTTTGTCAGAAAATGTTCTGAAGACCTACCAATGAAAAAGCTTTTTGAGATGGTCTCTATCTTTAAATTGTTAAATAATAATAGTGACTTATCCCACTCTAATCCTTAGTGGTGACTAATTTGTTATTATATTTTCAATAGATGCAATGGAATCAAGGTTTTCCAGTAGGCTATACATAACTTACCAAACTTGTCATGTAGTTGACTATGAAATGATAGTTGGCTTCCAGAAATATTTAACAAAAACTTCAGCTATCTTAGCAATGACTTTGAAATAACTTTGAATCTCTGTACACAAAAAATAAATGAGTAAAATAATATGAAATGAACTTTGGGTGTAATTTGATTTAGACTTTGGCCTCTAGGGTAAGAAAAGGAAAACTTTACAAAGCTCTTTATTAAAGGTATCATGGCCAACGAAAACCTGAAAATAAAGACAATGTTGATCATAGCAGAGATTGAGAGAAAAAGCTTAAGTCTTTAGATAATGAAATAATCATGCCCATTCAATTATAGGAGACAAAGTTTCCTGGGTAGCATTGATCAAAGCAAAACCAGAACTAAAGTTGTTTTTACAACCTGAAGAAATATAAAACTCACTATGTGGTTTGGGCTAATCTTTAAAAAAGATGTAAAGAAAAGAGATGCTTCCTATTAAAGATAGGACAAATAAGGACATCTGAATGATTTGAATATCAAAATTTGAATATCAAAATATTCTACCTTCTCTACATAAAACACATAGTAGCAGCCATATTATTAAAGTGTGATAACATTCATAAATCACTCTATAGGAGTCATAGACACTACATCAAAAATTCTTGTGTCAGGGCTGGGGTTGTGGCTCAGTGGTACAGCACTTGCCTTGCATGTGTGAGGTCCTGGGTTCAGTTCTCAGCACTGCACATAAATAAATGAATAAAATAAAGGTTCATCAACAATTAAAAATATTTTTTAAAAAAATTCTTGTGTAGCATATAAATTAAATATCATGTCTTGTTATTTTTGCTAAGAGGAATTACTTACTGCACATGAGGGACAAAGGAACACAACTGGATGTACATGAACAAGCAAAGAACAAATGGAGAGAAAAGCAACAGAGCTTCAAGACAGTCATACAGCCTGGATCAGTGGCGCACACCTGTAATCCCAGTACTTTGGGAGGCTGAGACAGGAGAATTACAAGTTCAAAGCCAACCTCAGCAAAGGTGAGGCTCTAAGCAACTCAATGAGACCCTGTCTCTACACAAAACACAAAATAGGGCTGGGGATGTGGTTCAGTGGTCGAGTACCCCTGAGTTCAATCCCTGGTACCAAAAAAAAGGCAGTCATATCATAGTTTTGTTTCCCTGGATATAAAAAAAATGCATGCTACATGTTCACCAAAGTATATGAAAGTTTGAATGATATATGTCCACTTCTCTTGACAATAAATACACTACAAAATCTGTTGACAAAAAGGAATATGGTAGGGAAGATATGGCAAAAGTATTCATTTTTCCTTCTTCTTTCTCCCCTTACCTGCCCCCTTTATTTTTACTATTTCTGTTGAGAAAGGTTAAATCTATATGGCACATTCCTACCCAAAGAAAGTTATCTGAGTGAATAGAGAACTATACTTTGACATAAACTGGAAACAATTTGGAAGCAAGATTAGGTTTCAGAAATGGATTATATTAAATATAATAATCAAATAATAGGAAAAATGTAGAGAAAGGCCATCTAATAATGCTCTTGGCATAACTGCTTATATATTTCAAATAAAAAATACTTTCACCTTAAGCCACACACAAAATGAACTTCCTATAATATTAAAATTATAACAATCTGATAACTTTTTTAAAATTAGGAAAATGTTTTCACACTTTTGGAATGAAAGAGTCCTTAAGAGAGTAAAATCAGGAAATGTGAAGTAACAGATCTAGATTTAAACATAAAAATCAAACATTTTTAATGTAAAAAGACAACAAAATAAAAAAGAAGAATCATTTAGTATTCAGTCAAAAGAATCAATGTTGTATATTTAATATATGATGATCTTTTTATCATTTGTATTACCCCCAGAAAGCAAGAAACAAAAATGTATTAAGATATTTATGTAACTTTATAGAATAAATTACAACCAGGTAACATATTTAAAAAAAGATACAAAACTTCATAAAAGTGTGATTAAAACAAAGTTTCATTTGACTGAGCAAAATTTTTAAATTGATAACATTTGATGCTGGTATTTTTATGGGAAAATGGACACTTTCATACATTTCTGGTGGATGTATATTAATTCATACCACTTGTTTGGAAAGTAATAAAGCCATTTCTATTTAAACAAAAAATGTACATACACTTTGGGGCTGGGGTTATGGCGCAGTGGTAGCATGCTCACCTAGCATGTGGGAGGCACTGGGTTCCATCCTCAGCACCACATAAAAATAAAATAAAGATATTCTGTCCACCTATAACTAAAAAATAAATATTAAAAAAATGTACATACACTTTGAATCAATGTTTTACTTTTAAAAAATTAACCCATTAAGATAAAACTCCAGTATGAAAGGTAGGTATATAAGGAACATGGCTAATAATACCCAAATTATGGAGGCAATATGAATGATCAAAAATAAGAAAATGATTAAATAAATTTACAATACCTATTCTGCAAATATATATATGTGTGTGTATACATGTGTGTAGACATTTATTATATATATATATATATATATATATATATATATATATATATATAATTTTAAGTAACTTAGTAGGTAATGTTATGGAAAAATATTTACAATGTATTAAGCAAAAAATGTGTGAATGGTTTTGGTATTTCAGAAAATGTGAATAACAGAGAAAAACAAAAGAAAAAAGAAATACACAATTTTACCCAGACATAATGAATTTTGCTGTAGTTATCTGAAAAGTCTAAGTCAGGCACAGTGACATACACCAATAATTCCAGCTAATCACGAGGCCGAGGCAGGAGGATTACAAGTTAGAGGTCAGCCTCAGCAACTTCATGAGAACCTGTCTCAAAATGTAAAATAGAAAAACCTGAGAATATAGCTCATTGGTAAAGTGCCCCTTGGTTCTAGTACCTCTCTTGTGCAGCATTATTCACAGTAGCTAAAATATGAAAGCAACACAAATGTCCATCAAAAAATAAATGGATAAACAAACGTGTTATGTATATATGATGCAACTTTAGTCAGGAAGGAAATTAAAACATTCATGTCAAATATAAACCTTGAGGGCCTCATGCTAAGAAAAACAAGTAAGCCACAATAAAGCAATATTGTGCCGGGCACAGTGGCAAACGCTTGTAATCCCAGCGGCTTGAGAGGCTGAGACAGGAGGATCACGAGTTTAAAGCCAGCCTCACCGAAAGTGAGGGTACTAAGAAACTCAGTGAGAGCCTGTCTCTAAATAAAATACAAAATAGGGCTGAAGATGTGGCTCAGTGGGCAAGTGCCCCTGAGTTCAATCCCTAGTACCAAAAAACAAACCCAAAAACCAATATTGTATGATTCCATTTACATGTGGTACTTAGAGTAGTCGAACTAAGAGAGACAAAATAGGATAGAATGGTGATTACCAAGGGCTGGCTGGAGGAAGGAATAGTGAATTGTTGAATATGTACAGAACGTCAGTTTTGCAAAATAAAAAGTGTTCTGGAGATTGGTGGCATAATACTGTGAATATACTTAACTTTACTAAAAGACACATTTCAAAATGATTAAGATGGTAAATTTTATTAATGTATATGTTTTACTACAATTAAAAAATAGAAATAATTAATATTATACTATTTATGAAAACTTCACCTGAAAAATTCTTTTCATAGTAGAAAAGATTCAAGTCTGGAAGCTGGAAATCTGAGTATGTTCTTCCACTGATCTTTGGGTTCCATTTTATTCTAGAGTAGCTCTGTGTTCTAAATGGTGACCTAATAATTCATATTTTGGAAGAACAGCCCTGTATCTTGCAAGTCCTCTGAGATTATGGGAGAAATCTGGCCAGAGAAAAATGACATATCAAAAACTCATGATTAGTAGAGTCAATGAAGAGTAGGGGAGGGTGGATAATGGGAGTTTCAATTTGATCAGTGTATGCATATGTTGATATATCACATAGAACACAATAGGTACAATCAACACAAGTTAATCAAAAATAAAATATTTTAAAAAATGTTTATAGCAGATCCATATTGAAATCAAGACTCTTGACAAATGACACTTAAAAGAGAAAATAAATATAAATAAATATTTAATAGTGCTTACTCCTAGAAAGACAGAGATATAGTGGCCCTAGTAATTTAGGTTTTTATTATCCAATCACTAGTTTCAAGACAATTTGAGCATTCTCTTAGAAGGAATGTATTGAATGACATAATGTCTCTCTTTTACTTTCCTATGTTCATACATAAACATACCACAATGAATCTCACCATTGTGTACATTCAGAAGAAATTAATTTAAAAAAAACTGTGGGTAAATGGTAGAAACAACAATAGAGAGAAGGGAGCAGGGGCTAGGGGAGGGAAGGTGAAGGAAAGGTACTAGGAACTGAATTAGAACAAGATATGTACTTTTATAATGCTATCAAAATGGATTCTACTGTCATATATAAATAAAAAGAATCAATAAAAAATTAGTTGTTAGAGAGGCCAAATAACATCTGAATGAGCTTAATCTCAGGTCTGCCTTATCTTCTGCTAATCCAGAAGTGAAGAACCTGACCTTCACCACTTCTTGCCAAAGTAGATGCTGATATTTGAATGCTCATTATTAATGGACTCCTTTTTTCAAGATCCATTTAAAAGAATAGGCTTTAGTATGCAAGGGGAGACAACTTCATCAACACTTAGGCAACTGAAATACTTTACTGGCCAGGTCAGGATGTCAAGTAAAAGTTACTTCTTATCTTATATTCTAAACCAAGCATACAAAATATCTGAAAATAACCATATTTAATATGTCTTTCCCTTCTCCATTTTAAAGGCATGGTAATCTCTATAGTATCTTTAAGAAATACTCCACAAAGGACATATTCTTAACTTTTTCATCCTTTTCCTGAGGAAAGATTAAAAAAATAAAACTTAAGAATATATTGCTTCTCTCCAAAAAATAAACCAAAGCCACTTCTATTGACCTTACATTAACATTTATACCTCCTATAAGAACTGAAACTAACCCTTTAATAGCTATTCACAACTCTATGATGTATGCATTTGTCATTTGCTTAACTCTACAATTATACTCATTATGGTCCTTTCTTTCTTGATAACTAACTAAATAAATCATCCAGTTCTACACTGTAATATTCTATTGCCTTTATAGGTTTTAGTACTAATTGAGACACAGTAATGAGAACTTGTACATAAAGCACACTTTTTAAAAATAAACATAAGAAAATTTTAACCCAGTGAAAAATATATAGATAAAATACTTCAATAAACAATATAACTGATAGTACTGAGAACATTTAGATTAGAATTTTGACTTCCCTTTCATGAATTCAGTATAGAAACTATTTCATTAAATTTAAATAAATCCCAGAAAAATTTTCAGAAGTAAATAACAGAGGTCTAACAAGCTTGTTAGCTATCCAAAAGCACAAAAATACTAATCAATGAATCTGGGACAAAGATTCAATTAATGATTCTAAAATCTACATTTTTTGTATTGAATAAAATATTTTGATAATTGTTAATATCATTTCAAAATTAAATTAATATTTTGGAAATGTACTATGGAAGTTTGTATAGAAGTATTGCTTTTAATAGTTTCTATGAAAACATGAAAATTTAGCAATCAAAATGTGTAGGTATAGAATCATCATGATTCCTACTTTAAAATCAGAAACTATACTTAAAAACTAAAAAAAATTCAATATGTAGTAGCTAATTCAGACACTTGTTGGAGGCAAATCAGGTACTACAATTTTGTTTGCATTTCTACAGAAAAATAAAAAATTAAAAAATAAATTGTGTTAAAAACAAGAAAGGAAAAAAGAAAGTATGTGTTCCTCAGTCTCATCTCAAAATATTCTACAAAGAAATCATTTGAAAAAGTAGTTGAAAGCCATGGCAATATTATTGCTGTGAGTTTTCTGTGTCATAAAGCCTACTGCTATGGAATTTTTAGATTTAATTTTCATTCCTAGAGAACTGAAAGACAAATTACTTTTAAGCAGCAGCTCAGCTCTATTCACATTCTTCAGAATGATTTGAAATAGTCTAAGATCTTCCAGAATACAGAATGTTGATGTCTATTTTTAAATGTTTGCTCTTCCCATCACATGAGGCATTTTGGTCTTCTGAGTTTTTGATTTCATTGCATAGTCTTTGCAATCACATCATAGTATATATTCTTAAGAGGAGGAAAGCTTTCTAGGCAGACACTCTTTTCTAAATCAAGATTTGGTTAAATATCCCTATTTCAAAATAATATTAATACTTAACTGATGCCATTACTAAATATGAACATAACAATGAGGCTGTTCTAGGCTGCACATTTTCTGTAAATCAAGTAAGTACTACTGTTTTATCAGTGAAGTTCATCATGTCAAATATAGATAAATTATTTTAAAGTATTTTATTTGGAAAAGGCAAAATGCCCCATAAATACACATAAATATATAAATCAAGTTCACAGATACAAATTCTATGTTTATTTTCTCTTATAGATGTGCTTCAACAAAAAAACTAATTAAATGTAATATATGTTTGATTCATGAACTAGCAGCTTTTTCCTCTAGCATAGCAATTTTTGTGAAAGATTATATTGGGGGGTGGTTACCAAGGATTGAACTCAAGGGCACTTGGCCACTGAGCCACATCCCCAATTCTATTTTGTATTTTATTTAGAGACAGGTTCTCACCTCGCTTTTGCTTTTTGCACCCTTGCTTTGCTGAGGCTGGCTTTGAACTCGCCATCCTAGGAGATTTGTATTTACATTATGTTTCACTTTGAATGGGGTAAATGCAAATTGTTTCCCTTTTATTTGAATATCTCCTATGGCTATATATTTTTAAAATATAAATTTCATCTTTATATATATCCATAATGCACTAAGTTTTTTAAAGAACTATAAATAAACAGAAGAAAGAGCAGCAGAGTAGAGGAAAGGAAAAGGGGAAGGAGGAAAAGTACTGTGGTCTGAGTTGGAGCAAATGAATTTTCATACTTGCATAATTATGTGAAATATACCACAATATTATGTATAACTATAAGGCACTAATGAAAAACTTTTTAAAATAAAAAGGAACCTATTGTCCCTTTTATTTCATTTTAAAGAATTTATTCTGAAAAATTAATCTAAAACTTTAAAAACATGCATAATAATTCTAAAAGAAAATATTAGGAAAATGATCACCCTGTATTATGTCTTAAAAAGAAATGAATACAGTCATCTAAGAAGTTTATTACGCATTTTGACAACATGAAACATGCTTAAGACAACATTTAGTTGGGGAAAAGATGCAAAAGAATACAGATAATATACAGTCAAAAGTATTATTAAAATTTCATAAGATTTTTTTCTCTTTTTCTATAGACATTCTTATGTTTTCACTTTTCTCATAGTGAGCCTATATTAATTTTACAATAAAAATTTTTTAAAAAATCAATTTTTGACTTAGTTTCAAAATGACCTTGAAAATTCCCCATGCTGGGCAAGACAACACTTCTCAGAAAAGAGATTTCTGTCAAGGGAAAAAAAACCAAGGTTTGGAAGTGGCAAAGGACCCTAGCAGGCATCCTTCCAAGGAAGTGCTGTGTGTGGTACAACTGTCCCTTCAGGGTCTGACTTTGACTTTTTAAAACTTTAATTAGGCCAGTGGTCTCAAAGTGTATTCTACAGGTGTCTTGGAGAGTTGCAGACATTTTCAGTGTGTTTGTGAGTTCAAATAATTTCACAGTATGATGCTATTGACACTTTCACTTTCATTCTCTCAAAAAAAAAAAAATATATATATATACAGAATTTTCCAGAAGCTTCACTACTTGTAATGAAGTCATCACTCAGAGGACAATGTAAGTTTCACTATTGATACCTTTAAATGAATCAATCAATAGTTTTAAAGTTTGTCAACTCCAATTTCTAATATGATAAATACATTACACAAACAAATCTCTTTGATGTCTTCAATTTCTGACAGGGTCAAATATACTTGAGATTGAAAAGTCTGAGAACCTGTTGAATCAGATTATTTCACTGCTCTATAGGTTTAGGAATTAACTGGCAAAACCACAGAGTGATGTAATGACTCCTCTCCACAGCAAATAAATTAATTTTGTCTGGTAGCAATCTAACTGTTTTACATAACTAAGATGCACAAATCATTATATGGCCCTTTAGTATGTTAGACAGTTTTGTATACACTGGCAAATTTATTTCAGTATTTCTGATTTTGAATAGATGGTAGAAAGATAGATATATAGACAAAGTGACAAACAAGCAGACACATCTGTGATGGTTTGGATGTGTGGTGTCCCCAAAAATCTCATGTATGAGCCAGTGCAAGAAGGTCTATAGGTAAAATGATTGGGTTATGAGGCCTTAGTTCTAAACCTATGGGAATTAACTGAGTGGCAACTGAAGTTAGGTAGGATGTGGCTAGAGAAGAAGGATCATTGGGGACATGACTTTGGGGTATATATTTTTGTATCTGGTGGTAGTCTCTCTCTGCTTCTTGGTGGCTATGTCTTCACTTACTTTTCTTCACCACATTTTTCCACTATAATATTCTGCCTCACCTCAAGCCCTAAGGAATGGAGCTGTCTGTCTAAGGACTAAGACCTCTAAAACTGTGAGCCCCCAAATAAACTTTTTCTCCCCTAAAATTGTTCTTGTAAGGTCTGTTGGTCACAGCAGTGAAAAATCTGACTAAAAAACATCTATTTGTTCTTCCTATTCTCCTGTGAACACCTTACTGGTTACCTTATTAATCAATGTTTTAAATTGTTGGCATCTGTTTATAATTTATATAATTTTAATTGTTCATTATTGCTTTGGCTATATGGTTTTCAGGACTTTCAGTTTAACAGAATCTTTTCCCTGAAATGGATGATAAGCCCTAAAATTACAGCAATATATTTGTTTCATGAGAACAAAACAGCATCATTAACATTTTCAATGATATGGATTTTACCCCACTGTTTATGTTTGCAAAAATTCAATCAGTACAGTTATAAAAAGAGCATTTTTCATTCCAAATCTTATATGCTTACAAATACATTTTAATGCAATATCAAAACCAAGTTTTAGCATTTAATAAAAATAACCATGGACCTTGTTAAATTTTTTTAATCAACAGGCCAGGGCATATCATCCTTGATTAAAGTTTAAAGGAATGGTAAAAGAAAAAAATCCACACACTGTGCTTATTTAGCATACTAATTATATGTATCTTAGTTGACCTTCTACCATAATGAAAATATGTGATTGTCCTTACTATCTTGAAAAATTTCAATGTAATGTCTGATATGACCTTCCCAAATCTTTTGGTCATCCTCAACTCAATTGCTCTAGTCACAGATGGTAGTACTCTGACCAAGAATGGATTAGTTTCCTATTTATTCAGGAAAAGGAACTCTATTGCCACTAGAAAGCTAGAACTGAAAGACAGAAAAAGCAAATGACCAGAAGGAACAATATCATAATACCCTGAGTGTATTAGCGCATAAAGAAAGTTTCAGTCCTCAGCATGAAAAACAAAAGGGCATTTTTTTAAAGTGGATTAACTACTTTTTATATATTTGTTTTAGTTGTTGATGGATCTTTATTTTATCCATGTATTATTTATATGTGGTGCTGAGGATCAAACCCAGTGCCTCATGCATGCTGGGCAAGCACACTACCACTGAGCTACAGTCCCAGCCCCAAGAAAAGGGCATTTTTATACTCAGCTTCTACAGTCTTTCTTCCTCTTGGCATCTAAGAAATGTCTCTATTGCCTTGTTACATGTGTATTTAATAAAAGTACTTATAATTTTCATATATTGTTTAAAATTAAAATTTCTCTTCAAGCAAGAGATCACTAAAAATTAGAGGGTATAATTTATATTATATCATAATAGAATTTATATTTGAATTAATTCTGTTTAGACATTTAATTCATTTTATAACCAAATGTCTGTCTTCTATTTCTAAGTGGGTTTATATTGAAAATCATAAATAATTTTCCCATCTTGATTTGTCACAACTGGAAAATGATTTAAAAGCTATGTGCAAAACATACACATGTATTTTTATATTACATATATGTATACACATATAGCACTCACTAAGTAACTTTTCCTCAATTGAAAAAAGAAAAACTTTTCTGAGGAGGTTCAGATTTAAATGTTGGCTAGTTAGCAGGTTCTAATTTTTCTTCCTGAATTTTCCCATATAAATATATTGAAAACTAAGAAAGAAAGCAAAACTACCTATATAGTGAAAATCAGGATAAATGGTCAGGCATCTCTACCAAACTTCAGAGGAAATTTGTAATAACTAAAGGTTAGATAAAGCCATTGAGAACACTTAGGAAGGAAGGAATAATGTCCAACACTTAGGAATATGTCCAACAGACCTTGATGCACATTCTTACCTCAGGAATATGATAACATCACTGAATATAGAAAAAAAATCATTTTTTTAATGAGTAGGAACAATGTTCTAAGCAACTCAAAGACATTTCACGCTATTATCCATTAGTACAAGTGAGGCTACAAATCCAATCATCAGCAGAAATCACAATAGAATTGGACCGGAAATAACAAACCACCCCACAGAGAAAAGTCAGCAGCAGAGAAGCAAAGTCAAGAATAGACATGAGTGTATGCGCCCTGGACTATAGTTTTCACATAGCCAATTAGGAGTGGAAGCAAAAAACCCAGCCTCACTCCAGCAAAATTCACTACATTGGTGACTAAATAGCAGAAACTTTTAATATTAGATTTGGTAGGAAGATTTTGTCAGCATCAGGTATTAGTGAAGCAGAGCAAGCAAAACTAATGTATTTGGTGATTGGCAAATGTGATTGTTTTCATTCAATTGTGAGAACAAAATAATATGCCAGTTATAATACAAAAGAAGAATAACACAACTAAATTGGAGTAATTAAAATATTCTTCTTGAATAATATAATTATAGCAAGCAAAAATAATTTTAGGAATCAGTTAATATTTTTCCATATATATAATACTGCTTATACATCTATTGAAAATTTGAATTAAATAATATCTCTAAAAAATAATCAAATTGTGATATAAACTTTAAAAATTCATGATGATTGTTTTGTTAAATGCCTTTACAATGTTCTTGGCTCAAAAGTATTTTAACCATAAATATTTTTAATCTTCCAAATAACAGGTAAAGTATAAACTTAGTAAATTCAATCATGCAGTTTTACCTATTAGGTGTTGATAAGCACTAAGAATAAGGTGATGGGCAAGAAAATCATGATCCCCATCCTCATGGAGCTTACAATCTAGTGTGCAAAGAGACCACAGATCCACGGTATAGATAAAGATGGGACATGTCAAATTTCTTCACTAGTATGACAATGATATAAAAACCTGACAACAGTAATACATACACACAAAAGAGAGAAAATTCAGCTATTAACAAAGGTGCTAATTTGAGGAATAAAATACTAGTAAACATCATGTAGGCTTATCATAATAAAAGAATATTCCATGAGCAAGTTTAATTTATTCCAATATTAATGTCTTGGAAAGATTTTAGAAAATATATTACATAATTAGACCACTCCATGCATTTAGTTAAATAGACAGCAAAATATTACATTTGGTAAAATTAAAGGCACAAAATCAATGACTAAAATGAATGACAATTTTTGTAAAGTAAGGTCAAATATAATAATGTAAGAATGGAGCATTTTAAAACATAGATCTAATATAATATAAAGAGAGATGACATTACAAGTTAGTGAGGAAAGTATTGGTCAATAATTAGCTATGGGACTATTAGGTGTTTAGTACCAGAAAAAAAACTAAATCTTTTTACTTCACAACAGAAAAAGTAATTTTAGGTGAATTAAAATTTAAAATGTAAAAAGAATATTAAAAATGGAAGAAAGGATGAAATATCTATAAAATGTAAGACTGGAAATGGTTTAACATGTTTAACATAGTGAATCAAACAGAGTTTAGTTAACACAAAGAAAAAACTGCCACATCATTTTTCCCAATTACAACAGTGAAGTATAGTTGTAAATAGATAATGGTGCAGAGGACTCCAAAGCAACAATAATAAATTGTTTCATGACATTGGTATAATAAACTGTATGAGTTATTTATTTTTATGATTTTAAATATTTTATCTAATAATCAATGGTAAAGAAATTTGCCATGCCTATTTTTAAATAAATGTTTTATTTGGGAATAATTTTACATTCACATGCAAATTGCAAAGGTATACGGAGAGCTCCTATGTATGCTTTACATAATTTTTCCTACTGCTAGCATTTTATATAATCATTTACCAAAATAAAAATATCAACATTGCCACATCACTATTAACTAAACTCCAGACTTTTTTCCCAACCAGTTTTGCCACTGATGTCCTTTTTCTCTCCAATACATGAATTCAGGATACCACATTGCATTTAGTAAAGTTTCCTTAATTTCCTCTAGTCTGTCATAGTTTCTCTGTCTTTTCTTGCTTTTCATATCATGAAAGTTTTGAAGAGTACCTGTCAGGGTTTTTTGTAAAACATCCTTCAGTAATGTGATTGTGTGATGCTATTCTCATGATTAAACTGAGATTATGAGTTTAGAGAAAGGATACCAAAAAGGCAAAATGCCCTTCCCATCACAACGTATAAGAAAGTACATGATATTAACATAACCTAACCAATACTGATACTAACCTTGATAACTTGGTTAAAGTACTGTTTCTGCCCTTTCCATACTTCACTATTTGAAGTCATTAAGTTCAGACAAAGCGCATGTGTTTGCGCGTGCATTTGCTCATGCATGATTACGTGTGTGGGTGTATGTGTGTGCGTGTGTTGTAGCATAGAAAAGAGTAAGTTTATGTTCTATCTCCTGAAGAGGTAAGTACTATATGAGAATATTTAAGCATGTTTCTAAGGAAGATTTGTCCCTTCTCCCTCCTTTATTCAATCATTAAATTTTGTCAGTTTGGACTGATATATTTATTTTATACTGTGGATTTTAATCTAATACAACCAAATCATCTTTGTTTTGCTGCTCAAATTTCTCAGCTTGGGCCATTGGGATGCTTTTATCCTTTTGAGACTTTTTTCAGCATTTTCTTATTTTCTGGTAACACATACAAGTTGTCCTATATTTGGGTTAAGGTTATTACTTTATTCCCTCCTTTTTTTTCCTGATACTGAGGATTGCACCCAGGGGTGCTTAACCACTGAGCAATATCACCAGTCCTTTTTAATTTTTTATTTCAAGATAAGATCTCACTAAGGTGCTTAGGGCCTTGCTAAATTGCTGAGGATGGCTTTGAAATCATGATCCTCCTGACTCAGCCTCCTGAGCAGCTGGGATTACTGGCATGGACCATTGCTCCCAGCCCATTTATTTTATTCTTGTCATGGTCCTAAAATCAATAATTTTTCCAAAGAGCTCTTGTTTATTTATTGAAAAATGGCATTTGGGAAACAAGATCTGTGCCCTGGCCTGCCTTTATTTACAGCTACCACTTTTAAAACCTTGTTGCTAATGATTATGATGACAGAAAATGCTACATCAGTGATAATTTATTACCTTGAAATGAGGTGTGTAGGAGCACTCTCCATACCTTCAACCCCTTCTTTCTATCTTTCCCCATTCTATGCTAATGGACTATGTGCTTGACAGAGAGCACCTCTTTGTTTGTAACCTTGGGCCTTGATTGATCCAGAAGTGTATATAAGCATCTGTACTTTCTGGAATAAACAGTGGTTCTGTGTCTAGCTCTGGCAGAACTGTTTACCTACCCCGGAGTCTGGGTGGAGTGACTCCCTGGACTGTCACCCCAAAACTTCATCCTGACAGACCCCACTTTGTCCCCTGAGGACTGCTCTTCATCTCTCAGGACCCCAACTCATGGAGTGGACCCATGCAGCACGATTTAAAACAATAAGGGTGTATTGTATGTAAACATATTTTTATATGCAAAGGAATACTCCTTTATTTGACAATATCGTGACAATTCCTTTGGTATAATGAAATTATATCATTTTTTATTTTTTGTTATTCACTGTTTAACTCACTCATAGTATCTTTTAACTTCTCAACTTTACCATAGTATACCAGGTGATAGATAAACTGCATATTTTTATTGATATCTCAAGTTTTTTTGCTCATATGTTAAGAAAATATCTGTGCCCTATATGTAGAAATAGTGAATTATGCAATGATATATTTTGTATAATTGAGCTGGCAAAAAAAAAAAGAAATTTAATATTCTTCAATAGTAAGACAAAATCAACCCATTGTATGAATAGTTTTAGTGGAAGATGATATAAAGATGAGATCATTTGGAAAACCACAGAGAAATATGAAGATTCCTTAAAAAGTCATGATGATTAAAATACCCAGCTAATGCTTCGGTTTTGGAAACATTCCATATTATTTTCTACATCCTTTTAGTGAGATCAGGAAGAAAAAATATTAAGCAATACAACCTTAATTAGTAGGGAAAGAAATGGATCAATACTGTCCTAACTTTTCATTTTCTTGTCTCACTAAGGCTTCGATTTTTATACTCCTATTTTCACAGGCAAAGTATCAACAGAACAGTAAACATCCAACAAATTTTGAAAAATAACTTGATTTTCCAACTATCTAGAAAGAGAATGCTTTAGAGTTATGAGTCTTCTTTCCAATATTTTTAACATTATCAGGATACTAGAAATTATTTTTATTTTATTATTGTTTTTATCTTTTTCTATTTGGCATTATTGATTTGTTTCTACTCTATTTATTCCTGAGCACAGAATTGAATGAGAACTAATTGTTTAATTTGTTTTTGTCAAAATGATATCAGTCGGGCTTGGGGAATAGCATTTGCTAACTCAGGCTCAACTATGTGTTACCTTTAAATTCCCACCTCCCTTAAATGATCTACATTTGTATGATGAGAAAGGTCACATTTTAGAGACTTATTTCTTAGCAAAAGTTGACCAATGCATGCCAATTCATATTTTCCCTCTGAGGACTGTTACTAGATTATGAAATAATCAAGAGGTAAGGATAATTTTTATTTGAAGGAGGCAAAAGGACACATTACTTTAAATACATGAAGATTAAAAACATTATAAATACAATTAAATCTACGAAATTTTCTCAGATTTTTGAAGTTTTTTGAGATATTGTTTAAATATATTGGCTTATAAAACTTGCTAATCAAATTATTCCATGTCTGTTCCCACTGAAGAAAAAAGTAAAGAATAGAACAGCTTGTTTATATTAAAAATATAGATCTTACATATATATTAAATTAAATATATCATATTATATATAAACTTAGTCCCTCCTTTAAACTATAAGGTTCAGCACTAGTAGCAAGTAATCTTTACTATAAAAATCTACATTTGCTTATTAAGTAAAAGTAAGTAACCATAACCATAGGAGGCTGTATTATCCAACATGCTCTTCTGCAATATAATCTTGCCACTCCTCCAACAAGAGTTGGTGCTTTTTTCACTTGCCCTTGAATCAAGGTTGACTTTCATGACTTGCACTACCTCCAGAATATGGTAGAAGACATATTTTGAGATTTTCAAAGCTTGGATTTAAGAATCCTACAGCTTTTCCTAAATTTCTTAAAACCCTTCTTTATAGAAAACTTCCTCTGTGAACTCAGCTGCCATGCTATAAGGAGCTAGTGTCAACTTCTTGTAGTGAGAGTGATCCTTCCTGGACAGTTAGCTCCACCAAGCTTTTAGATTATGGCAGATATAGCTCACATCCTAGTGCAACTCAGTGGGAGATACCAATGAAAAAATTTCCAGCTCAAACAGTCAACTCACAGGATCATGAGAGAGAAAAAAAGTTTCAAAGACATTAACTATTTGGGTAGCTTGATAAATAGCAATAAATAACAAGTGTGGGAATGAAGAGCTTTTAACTCATTAAGAAGGTAAAGTATTTCAGGGAATGATAAAACTTTGAATAAATGAATCCATTCATGGGTCCAGCTCATTCAGAACACAGCTCATCCATACAATTTTAATATCATGCAAATGGGTGACCTGGATATAAATACATGATACACTATATTTTTCAATAGAATGCTATTTTCTTGTTAATCAGGTGGTTCTCATTCACTATAAGAGTTTACTTCCTAAAATCAATTTGAGGACTCATGCTATGGTGGTTGTTTTACTGTATATTTTATATTTTCATTTGTTGTCAGGCAAGTAGAATTGAAGCAATGGTATCCATTAATAGTAAGTCTTTCATCGTTATGTGTTGTTACTTGACAACCATCAACAGAGTGATGTTAGACATAAGCAGGGTATATATTCTGTCTTGTCATGTGCTGAGAGGTACAGCACATACACATAGCACAATGATTCATTACTAAAGTATTTGTAATTATGAGTAACTAGTAGTTATGGCACAAGATTACTCAGGAATCATTTGGTCTCATTCTTATTTCTTCACCTGATTACAGATGCTGCTCCTCCCCTGTCCTAAAACTGCATCTAACCCTCTACTGAGGATGAGAAAGTAAGTGCTAAAGACTGTCTAAAAGACTGCTTCTGTATAGAACACATCATCATCTCACTGAAATCTCTGTTCAAATACTGGTTGAAGGATGGGATAAATAAATGAAAGGGTATGTATGTGTTATTGCTTGTATATTTGATATCTGCTATGGTTTGAATGTGTCCCCTCTAAAATGTGGATTTTGTCAATGTGATAATATTAAGAGAAGGGGCCCTTAAGAAGAGATTAGGATATGAGGATTCCTCCTTAATGGGATTAAGAAATTTAAGAAAAAGACTTCACATAGCATTAAATTAGCTTGCCCTTCTCCTGCTGCTAGTGAGGATATGCTGTTCCTCCCCTCTAGAAGATGCAGCCTTCACCAGACACATGAACATGATCTCAACTTTCCAGTCTCCAGAACTGAGACATAAATTTCTTTTCTTTATTAATTACCCAGATTCAGGTATTTGTTACAGCAGCATAAAACAGACTTAAGAAAGTGCCAATTGTATGTTGTTATCTCAAAACTCAAATGTAAACCATTTTGTCCAAAAGTAAACATTTTGAGAAGCATTAGCTGGATACCACTTTGAAGAAGATTTAACTATAATAATCTTCCAAACTTCATAAAATTATCCAACCATAAATTATGAGAGAATGTACTCATTTGCAAATGCCAACATATGAAATCACAAGACAAAAAGATACAGGAATTAGGAATATAAAGAGCAAGAGAGAAATTTGTTATCCATTATAGAGCATAGCTTGAGGCAACCTGCTCCTGAGATCAAAAAATACAGATAAATACTTGCCTTAAGAAGGTATTATTTACTATTACCACTAAAAATAAAAACAACTGGGAAGTCAAAAGTTATTTATCCCAAAAGCATTGGCAGTTTCAAAAGTTTTTGTTAGGTAGCATTTATGTCTGAATATTAGAAAAGATGCTATGAAAGATTTTTCAAAAGGGAGGACCCGTTCTTAGGCCTAATCTTATAAAGTAAACTAAAAGATGAAGTGGAATTGAGCTAAATAAATACTAAAAGACACAAATATCAAAAGGTATAGTGCAAGTATTGTCCTTATGATGGATTTAATGTTTATTTAAATTATAGATTTCAGAGTGTTGAGAAAGAAATGCCACCATAAGCCATAAGAATTCCTACATCATTTGTTCTGGGTATGTGAAAATTTCAAGGCCCTGACCACTCTTTACCTGATAATTTTTCAGGGTTTTTTTTTGCAGTGAGCAACACTGAAGAGTTAAGTAACATTTCTTCACAAAGAGTAACATTTCTCATAAAAGCAGTCAATATCCAAAGCTCAGGTTTCCTCTCCTGTGACATAGCCCATGGCATGTTTAGGCTTCCATATTGGATCCTTCATAGCCTCATGTATGGCTTCCATATTGGATCCTTCATAGCCTCATGTATGGTTACCAGATAAAATATGATGGCCTGTTAAATTTGAATTTCAGATAAAAATAACTTTTATTATGTTTCAGATATTGCATGGATCATTGTAAGCAATGAGAAAATATTTAACTAAAATTCAAATTTAATTGGGTATCTTGTATTGTTTATCAAGTGTATCTCCAAGGAATTTGGGAAGCATAGGAACCAAGAACACAAAAATGAAGTGCTGACTACTGCTTTTGCTGAAACTAAAATTGTCCTTTGTCTCTTACCCAGAAGTATCATGTCTTTTCTCAGCATAAATGAAACAGTAAACAAACTAATATATTATCTTGAAAGTAAGGAGAATCTCAGGCTCTGCATAATTCCTAATACAGAAAGAAAGCTTTCTTCAAACTTGTTTATTTTAGTAGAGTTTAGATTAGCAAGGAAAAAGGTTAAGGCCCTTCTAGACAAATAAACTGAGGTAAAATCAGACTTCTTGGGAAAAAATAAATAAAATTGCATATTCAGAGAAAACATGGTTACAGAGGGCCTTAAAATTGTTATAGGTTTCCATGGAACTCTCATTTCTTGCAAACAGAGGCAATTATCTTTTGTATACTAATTTTCAAAGATGTTTGTTGAATCAATAGTCTTGACAGATATAGTATGCCTAAAAGAACAAAGGTGAAATTTGTTTCTTATTCAGTGGAATAAAAATAATGTCTACCTCTGAGGCAAAGTTCAGGTAAGTTTATTGTACTTCATAAAGTACTAAAATTCCCTAATTTTGATACTCCTCTTCTGCAATGCAACTAACAAAATAAACTGAAAAATCAAATACAAGAGGCTTATAGGACACAAAACATACAAAATTTCAACAGAGCTACACCAAGGCACATTATAATGAAAATGCCCAGCATACAGAATAAGAATAGAATTTTAAAGGCCACAGGAGAGAGAGGAATCAGATTACATATAGGGGAAACCAATGAAATAATATCAGTAAATTTTCCAAACATGAAGAATGAATTAGATAATCAAATACAAGAGGCTTACAGGACACCAAATGAACAAAATCACAACAGATCTACACCAAGGCACATCATAATGAAAATGTCTAGTATTCAGAATAAGGAGAGAATCTTAAAAACCACAAGAGAAAGGAATCAGATTGCATGTAGGGAGAAACCAGTTAGGATTTCTGCAGACTTCTCAACCCAGACCTTTGAAGCTAGAAGAGCTTGGAACAACATATAGTATACCAACCTCTGAAAGACAATGAATGCCAACCAAGAATCTTATATCCAGCAAAATTAAGTATTAGATTTGATAATGAAACAAAAACCTTCCAAGATAAACAAAAATTAAAAGAATTTACAGCAAGAAATCCTGCACTACAGAACATTCTTGGCAACATATTCCATGCGGAGGAAATAAAAAACAACAATAAAAATCTGCAAAGGGTGGAACTCACTAAAGGAAAGGCCAATCCAAGAAGAAATCCAATCAAGTTAAAAACTAAGAATAAACCAAAATATCTGGGAATACAAACCATGTCTCAATAATAACATTGAATGTCAATGGCCTAAAGTCATCAATTCAAAGACATAGACTGGCAGATCAGATTTTGAAAAAAGACCAAACAATCTGCTGCCTCCAAGAGACTCATCTCATAGAAAGAGACACTCACAGACTGAAGGTAAAAGGATGGAAAAAAATGTTTCACTCACATGGACTGCGTAAACAAGCAGGGATTTTCCTCCTCATATCAGATAAAGTGGATTTCAAACCAAAGTTAGTGAAAAGGGATAAAGAAGGTCATTTCATACTTCTTAAGAGAATCATACATCAACAAGATATAACAACCATAAATATCTGTGCCCCAAACAATGGGGCAACCATGTATGTCAAACAAAGCCTTCTCAACTTCAAGATTCAAATAGACCACAACACAATACTACTGAATGACTTTAACACATCTTTCTCACCACTAGATAGATCTTCCAAAAAAAAACTAAACAAAGAATCTATAAAACTCAATAAAACAATCAATAAGCTAGACTTAACAGACATATACAGAATATTCCATCCTTCAACAAGCAAACATACTTTTTTCTCAGCAGCATGAATCCTTTTCCAAAATAGATCATATGCTATGCCACAAAGCTAGTCTTAACAAATACAAAAAAATAGAGATAGTACCCTACATTCGATCTGACCATAATGGAATGAAATTAGAATTTAATGACAGCTGGGAGAAAAAAAAGAAGCTACTCCAACACCTGGAGACTCAATAACATGTTATAGAACAATGCATGGGTAACAGAATACATCAGGGAGGAGATTAAAAAATTCTTAGAGTAAATGAGAACTCTGACACCACATATCAGAATCTCTGGGACAATATGAAGGCAGTGCTAAGAGGAAAGTTCATTGCATTAAGCTCATTTATTCAAAGAAGAAAAAGTCAACAAATCAATGACTTGACACTACATCTCAAAGCCCTAGGAAAAGAGGAAAAAACCAACACCAAAAGAAATAGAATACAGAAAATAATTAGAATCAGGGCTGAAATCAATGAAATTGAAACAGAGAAAACAATTCAAAAAATTGACCAAAAAAAGGCTGGTTCTTTGAAAAAATAAATAAAATGGACAAATGCTTAGCCAACCTAATGACAAGGAAAGAGAAAATTCAAATTACTAAAATTTGTGATGAAAAAGGAAATGTCACAACAGATTCTGCTGAAATACAGAGGATAATTAGAAACTATTTTGAAACTTTACACTCCAGTAAAATAGAAAAACGTGAAGACACCAACAAATTTCTAGAGACATATGATCTTCCCAAACTGACCCAGGAGGACATTCACAACTTAAACAGATGAGTTACAAGCAAGGAAATAGAAGATGCCATCAAGAGCCTTCCGATCAAGAAAAGCCCTGGACCAGATGGATTCTCAGCCAAGTTCTACAAGACCTACAAAGAAGAAGTAACTCAAATACTCCACAAATTATTTGATGCAATAGAAAAGAGAGAACACTTCCAAACTCATTCTATGAGGCTAGTGTCACCCTGATACCAAAACCAGAGACACATCAAAAAAGGAAAATTTCAGACCAATGCCTCTGGTGAATATAGATGCAAAAATTCTCAATAAGTTTTGGCAAATCACCGACAAAAGCATATTAAAACAATAGTGCACCATGATCAAGTGGGGTTCATTCCAGGAATGCAAAGTTGGTTCAACATATGGAAATCAATAAACGTAATCCATCACATCAATAGACTTAAAGATAAGAATCATATGATTTGATCAATTGATGCAGAGAAAGCATTTGACAAAGTAAAACATCCTTCCATGTTTAAAATACTAGAAAAACTTGGGATAGTAGGAACATACCTCAACATTGTTAAAGAAATCTGCTAAACCTAAGGCCAACATCATGCTAAATGGAGAAAAGTTGGAAGCATTCCCTTTAGAAACAGGAACAAGACAGGGATGGCCTCTTGCACCAGTTTTATTCAACATAGTCCTTGAAACTCTGGCCAGAGCAATTACACAGATGAAAGAAATTCAAGAGATACAAATAGCAAAAGAAAAACTCAAACTATCATTATGTACAGATGACATGATAATATACTTAGAGGATCCAAAAAATTCCACCAGAAAACTTCTGAAATTAATAAATGAATTCAGCAAAGTTGCAGGATATAAAATCAACACCCATAAATCAAATGCATTTCTATACATCAGCAATGAGTCCTCTGAAAGAGAAATTAGGAAAAGTACTCCAATCACAATAGCCTCAAAAAATAAAATAAAATACTTGGGAATCAATCTAACAAGAGCAGTGAAAGACCTCTACAATGAAGAAGATCGTAGAAGACGGAAAGATCTCTCATGCTCTTGGATAGGCAGAATCAATATTACTAAAATGGCCATACTACCCAAGGTACTATACAGATTCAATGCAATACCAATTAAAATCCCAAAGTCATTTCTTATAGAAGTAGAAAAGGCAAGTATGAAATTTATTTGAAACAATAAAAGACTCGGAATAGTCAAAGCAATCCTCAGTAAGAGTGAAGCAGGAGGCATCACAATACAAGACCTTAAACTATACTACAAAGCTATAGTGACAAAAACTTCATAATACTGGCACCAAAATAGACATGTAGACCAATGGTACAGAATAGAAGACACAGAGAGTAACGCACATAAATACAGCTATATATACTAGACAAAGGTGCCAAAAACATACAGTGGAGAAAAGATAGCCTATTCAACAAATGGTGCTGGGAAAACTGGAAATACATATGCACCAAAATGAAACTAAACCCCAATCTCTCACCATGCACAAAACTCAACTCAAAGTGGATCAAAGACTTAGGAATTAGACCAGAGAACCTGCGCCTAATTGAGGAGAAAGTAGGCCCAAATCTTCATCATGTTGGATTAGGCCTTGACTTCCTTAACAAGACTCCTAAAGTGCAAGAAATAAAAGCAAGAAGCAATAAATGGGATGGATTTAAACTAAGAAGCTTCTTCTCAGCAAAAGAAACAATCAGTGAGGTGAACAGACAGCCTACATTCTAGGAACAAATTTTTGCCACATGCGCATCAGATAGAGCACTAATCTCCAGGATATATAAAGAACTCAAAACATTTAACACCAAAAAAACAAACAACCCAATCAATAAATGGACTCAGGAGCTGAATGGAAACTTCTCAGAAGAAGATATACAATAAATAAACAAATATATGAAGAAATGTTTAACATCTCTAGCAATTAGAGAAATGCAAGTCAAAACTACTCTAAGGTTTCATCTCAACCCAGTCAGAATGGCAACTATTCAAAATACAAGCAACAATAAGTGCTGGTGAGGATGTGGTGAAAAAGGCATAATCAAACATTGCTGGTGGCACTGCAAACTGGTGCAACCTCTCTGGAAAGCAGTATGGAGATTCCTTAAAAAATTTGGAATGGAACTACCATTTCACCCAGTTATCCGACTCCTTGGCCCATACCCTAAAGACTTAAAAACAGCATACTACAATAAGGCAGCCACTTCAATGTTTATAGCAGCACAATTCACAACAGCTAAATTGTGGAAGCGATCTAGATGCCCTTCCATAGATAAATGGATAAAGAAACTGTGGTAATATACATAATGGAGTATTACTCAGCAATAAAAGAGAATAAAATTATGGCATTTGCAAGTAAATGGATGGAATTGGAGAGCATCATGCTAAGTGAAGTAAGTCCATCCCAAAAACCCAAAGGCCAAATGTTCTCTCTGATTAGTGGATGCTGATACATAAGTGGGGTCGGGATGGGGAGCATGGGAGAAATGGAAGAACTTTGGATGGGACAAGGGAGAGGTGGAGGAGGGGAGGGGTAATGGGAGTAGCAAAAATGGTTGAATGAGACAGACAGTACTACCCTAGGTACATGTATGAAGACACAAATGGTGTGAATATATCTTGTTTGCAACCAGAGAGATGGAAAATTGAGCTCTATATATGTACTATGACTTGAAATGCATTTTAAAAAATAAATAAATATAAATAAAAAATAAAATAAAACAATAACAAAAATAAAATGAAATAAAATATTCAAGTGCTATAAATTTTTCAAATTTTCCTCAATACAGTGAAAAATATTCCTCTGATACTCAGACTTATTATCGAGTGACCTGGATAATGTTTACAAGACTTCATATCAACGTTAATACTAAAATTAGCACATTTACATTAGAAATAGTTAAGTTTAAACAATCAGAGAATATTCTATAATTTCATTCTATGAATGTACTATATTCTATTTTATTCTATAATTATGTTCTAAAAATGTGGAGAAAAAAATTAAAAATTTTAAATTTTAAAAAATAAAAACATTTTATAAATTTTTACATCTACCAAATTATAAAAAATTTGAAGATAGTGTTTAGATGATCTTCAGGCTAGTAGAAACTAAAATAATACTCTGTTACATTATATTTTCTGAGTGATTTTTGAAATCCTAAAATCTCTTGCCTTTAATGGAAATTCTTGAAGAAAAATGAAGAAATTCTTAAAGCAAAAAGTTTCTGTACAAAGTTATCACACACTAATGCTCTCACAGTTACCATATTAAAGGAACAAAGGCCAAGAATGTCACCTGGTCTAGGAGGGATGTTTCTGTTAGATTGTGCTAGGTTGGTTGAGTTGTCAGAATAAGATAAATAGAGCTGAGCTATACCATTAACCTGTGACATTTTTGACAGTGCAGGGCTGTGCTTTGAGAAAAGTAGACTGTTTTCTTCTGTTATCTTTCAACTTATAATATAAAAAAGGAAAGAGATGAAATATTTTAATGAATGATATAAAAAGATCAGAAGAATCCTCTCTTGAATAACAGATGATTTTTAATTACATATAAATATTCATTCTCAAGTTATATTAACATTGTATATCACATGTTAGTCTATGCTTAAAAGAGATACATTGAAATATTCCTTACTTTCACACATTTAAGAACAACAAAATCTTTTTACCTTTTGATACTGACATATTACTATCAAAAATGATTAAAATTAAAAATAACTTGTCCTGGGTCTGCAGCTGGGGCTCAGTGGTAGAGCATTTGCCTGGCATGTGTGAGGCACTGGGTTCAATTCTCAGCACTGCATAAGAGTAAAGTCCATTGACAACTAAAAAAATATTTTCAAAACATAAGTTGTCATTTCTATGAGAATAAATTCTATTCTTAATAATCACTATTCAGTTTAAAAGAAACAAGTAATAATAGTATTTTATTTTACTTTTTAGCTTAATAAAATTTGACAAATTTTAATGTGCTTATTGTTTTTCTTATTTATGAGTTTACTATTACATACAACTATAGAACTTGTGCTAACATGCCCAAGTTTAGTAAAGAATGTAGAAATAGGACAAATTAATTCCTATGTCAATAATAGACGGCTAACATTCAAGAATGATCAGAAAAAGGCAGAGATGTTTATATGCTATATCTGGAAGTTTTATTAAATATGACCATAGGCATTATCAACTACTTGCTACCATTATACATTTTTATAATCATGTAACAGTTAAATTAACCGAAGATGTATATAAACATATACTTTTGGATAATTAATACTTCAATATTTCTACATTTTGAATATAAAACATGAATGTTCTTTTTCTTTTTATTGTCTTACTTCCAGATATGAACTTAAACATTGGAATATTGTTTGCTCCAAATATAATCTCCCAAAAGAAAATTATATTTTCTTATTTTCATGTGGCAATTGAAGTGAAACAATCTTTTAAAATAACAAAATTGTATGTAAATGTACACAAAAAATTTAAAACAAAATTGATTTCACTGTAAGAACTTTAAAATCCGTATGATAGCATCAAGTCCTTTGATATTTTGTGAACTACAATGGTCAAAACAAAACTTAGCTATATATTATAGTTGATAAGGATATAAACATTTAAAAATATACAATATTTAACTCAATTAATTATTGCAAGTTTTCCAGAATTTTAAAGGGTTTCTTTTATGAGAGCAATTTGGGAAAATACGGATTTCAATGATTTTATATATCCTTATATATAGTAACTTTTCAATATGTGTCAATAATTAGTTCTCAAAAGAACAAACTAAAGAATAATCATTTGGGAATAACAATGATAATAATAATTGACATACAACTAACAATAAGTAATCATGGTAATAATAACAGAAACTATTGGCTTTTAGCACTTACTATATGCCAGAATCTTATTTACATATAGTATCTCAATTAACTTCTATAACAACCACATGAGATGGCACAATCTTTGTAATATATTATTTGCATAGAAAAAGAAATATGTGAACATATTATAAATACACAAAAGATGAGTTATTTAGGGTCTATACTATGAGTTCAGTAGGAAATCTAAAAGTGAGCTTGCCATTGATATGACAACAGCACAAAGTCACATTCATACACAATACTCCCCCAGTGAATACACGTTCAAGAGAGGAAGCAAGGTTGAAATGGTGGCTTCAAAGGAACCATGATGAGCATTTGAAATCTTCAAAGTTAAAACTAAATCATAAATATAGGTATTTTTAGATTTTTAGATTTAGATTTATAGTTGCAAAAATAAATAGAAAAGTTAAAATGTGTTTATTAAACAAAGTGAGGTATAATATTTTTAAAAACTTTTGAAATAATCTGTTTTGAATTTGCAATTAACTAGAAAGCCAAAAACTGATAAAGGAAGATGCATATGAAGTATTACTCAATAAATACTTAATGAATGTATCAATATTTTTACCTCAAATAAAATTTCATTCTTTATAATAATGATTTGATAAATACGGGTTCAAATATTTTTATGCTACAAACATCTAGTGTTAAAAATAGTAGGATGAAAATCAGTCTAAATGGCTTTCAAGCTCTTAGATGATAAAAGAGCTAAACAAAAAAGTTAAAAAGCAAAAGAGAAAGAATGAAAAATACAAATATAAAATTCTAAATATATTACACAATACATGTAAAACTATTAAAGTTTCATAATGTAAGTCAAAGATGTGGATATGTTTCAAAATAAATACATAAACTAAACAAAATGAGAATAAATAGCAAAAAATGGGCTGAGATATAGTCAAGATAATAGTTTAAGGTGGGTGCGGTGGCTCATGCTTTTAATCCCTGCACTTTGGGAGGCTGAGACAGGAGAATCTCAAAGCCAGCCTCAGCAATGGCAAGGTGCTAAGCAACTCAGTGAGACCCTGTCTCTACACAAAATACAAAATAGGGCTGGGGGTGTGGCTCAGTGGTTGAGTGCCCATGATTTCAATCCCTGGTACCAAAAAAAAAAAAAAAAAATAGTTCAAAGTTATTATGAAATAAATAAAAATCAAAGGGATAAACATAGTATTACACAAAGTAGCATGCTAAATCAAAAGCATTATGAGGAAGAGCTTAGCTTTGTTTAAGAAGTAATCATATCCTGAATATAGAACATTTATGTGAAACCCGCATTTATAAAAACATATATCATAAATAAAGTAAAATACTAGTGACTTTCCCTGTAAAATTGAGGAAAAGTTGAAGACATTATTTTATCATTTCTATTTGATATTATACTGGAGGTAATAGCCAGTGAAATAAAAGAAGAAAAAATAAATAAGCATACATTTTTTAAAGCAAGAAGTACGACTTCTCTTTTAGCATACAACATTATTATCAAGATTAAAAAAACCCTAAGGATGATACAACACAAATGCTAAAACTAATAAGTATATTGGGTAAAATTATAAGATTCAAAATGAACACACAAAAATATGTTATCAACAAATAATTCAAAATAATTTTATTTATAATTGGTATTAGTCACAAGAATCAACCCTTCAGAATTCATTATGTATCATAACACATGTGTTTACACATATACACACAAACATGTATGAATATTCATGTATTTTTATAGTCCATCAAAAGTTCTATTGTAAATATTTACATTATGTGTCATGATTACAATATAACTCTATAGCTTTTACTATTATTTGTGTCATCTTTTCATAATGACAGCAGAGCAGTTATATAAAGAAATCTTTAAAAAATCTAGAAGTTACTTCTTTTAATCTTTAAGTGTCCAAATGAGCAAAATGAAAAAGTTTTGAATACACATATGAATATTATATAGTACTATAATAAAAGGGAAATTAAGTCTTTGAAACAATCCATCATGTTCTATTTTTTCCTAAATACGCAATATTTGCTAAAATATTAAATAATGTCTAATGTGAGACTACTTCTTTTCTTACAAAGATAATGTTGGTAAAACTCAGATTATTGCCAGAATATTTACTTTTTTGACAACACCTAC
Source organism: Geosciurus inauris (assembly GCA_004024805.1). Taxonomy (NCBI): domain Eukaryota; kingdom Metazoa; phylum Chordata; class Mammalia; order Rodentia; family Sciuridae; genus Geosciurus; species Geosciurus inauris. The sequence continues at coordinate 215,254 of PVHX01000599.1, read as the reverse complement.
AGGAGAAAAACCAAGATACACAAACTGGAATCACCAGGAAATAAGGTATATGGAATTGACCTTAAATAATATAGATAAGTATCTTTTAAAAGTGCTTTCCAATCTTTCCAGTCTCAAGGATTTTAAATTCTGAAGGTCAAAATTTGAATTGATATGGTAAAGTTTATGCCTTGCCACTTTGTGATTTAAGATAGTAAACTTGAAAGAGGATATAATGCTTTATTTGATATATCTTTGAATCTTTTGATTTTTAAAAGCCTATAAAATAAAAATATAACTTTAGTAAAATCTTTCAGTACAATTTTAATATGGGCATACTTATACCTTATTTAAGGAAAAATACCTGCCTCACATATTTATTTTGACAATAAAATGACAAAATGTTTGTAAAGCATCTCATACACACAGGGTATCAGGATCCTTTGACTTTCAAAGAAAATAAAACACAAATTATCACAAGAACTCATGGAGAAAATAAGCATTCTCTCTCTCCAGTGTCACTCCTTTCAATAAATAAATTCTCTTTTGTTAGTTCCAAGTCAAACAAATAAGCACCTTAAAAGAAACAAATAAACACTGCAAACGGATCATTTTCTGTGACAAACTGGACATTGTACTGCAGAAATATGTATTATTTAATCAAATATTTGATGTATCCTAACTTTTAATTCCAAATTGAATAAATTGGAAGGAAAGTGAACATCACATTGTTATAATTATTCATGGGAAATTCTGGGTTAAATCTGACGCTCAAGAATTTGGAAACCCTGAATATAATCTAATCTATTTTTCAATTAAGCAGATTTCACTTAGGAAGAGTGCAATGGCCCTTTATTTTGAATTGTTGGTAAAGAAGGGCAAGATTACTATGATTCTCTCACCTCAAGCATGAATTTAAGAAATATTAATGCTTTTTGTCAGTAATAACACTAGAATTTGGATGAACTGCTGTCATCTTTTGTTTCCCACAATGTCGTGTTCAAAATTGGATAAAGTAAGCAAGTCGCATGGTTCAGCAGTATTGAAAAAGACACAGGACATTGCAATGTAATTTTTCTCATATCCTAAATGTAAGTACAATTATGATATTTCTCTGATAATTGAAAGTCTTTATCAAATATTATTCAGAGTATAATTTGTAGGTAATAAATAAACCACTGCCTCTTTAAGCAATGCAGAGGGACATAAAAGACAGATGGAGAACTGAGTGTAGCCTTTTGGTTTTTTATAGCTATAGTTAAAAAAATACTCATAAGTAAAAACCTCTGTTACATGGCTGAATAGAAGGTCATAAAGCATCTTACTGAGAACACAAAGGAAGTAGCAGTTCAGCAATGTGATGGCTAAGCTTACACTCTTCCTCAGATGGAGGACTTGAAGTTAGGATTTTAAAGATACAGTTCATAAAATCATACCAAAAACTCCTTTTATTTAGTTATTGATATTCAATAAAATTACAGTAATCAGACTTTCAAATATTAAGAAATCCTTTAGAGTTCATTATCTGCATTTTAAATGTGACAGGTAAATGTAGCTTGTTTAGTAAATTTTATGGTATAATTAATAGGCATTGTCAGAGACTCTCATTTATGATCATGGGGGGTTGGCAATCCTTTATTACTTTCATTCCAGACTGAGAATTTGGCCAGATGGTATGTCTTAGTAGCAAATTGCCATGTGGAAGATAGTCTTTTTAGGACACTTTCAAATCCTTTTTGGCTAACTTCATGGTTCCTGCCTTAGTTCATTCAGTTACAGTTTTACTTTACTTGTTATAGCCAAATAGATTGTTTCTAAACTACCTCTAAAACTTCTTCAAGGTAAAAATTATTAAAGTAAATAGTATAACTTTTTCTCTCATATGGAACTTGGTGAAAGGCAACATAAGATACTGGAGAAAGTATTGCTATTATACACAAATTTCATTCCAACATCTGACACAAACACACTTCTTGATTTTGGGATCACTCTTTCTGGATCTCAGTTGCTTTAGCCTCTGCTTCTGGGTCTCCGTTCTTCTTAAAAAATGGTAGGGCTGGGGTGCAACCCAGTGATAAGCATGTGCTTAGCATGTACAAGGCCCTGGGTTCAATCCCCAGCACATGAGAAAAAGAAAGAATGATAAAGGTGAACATATTTGGCTGAACAATCTGAATCTTCCTATTTGGAAAATCCATGGTTCTTTAAGTTTTCCTATGTCTAGTCAATCACAAACTTTATGTTTCTTAAAGTAGACCCTTGCTTGGCTTTCACAAATTAAAGTGGATAGTTGTGAAGATTTGGGAGTCCTTTAAGTTCTATGACAAGTAGCAGTTTTGAATTTTGCCAAGGACCAAATTTTATCTGCACATGCTGCAAAGAGTCAGATTTATTACAAGAAAAACTAGCGCTCTACTCACTATTTGTATCTCAATGAATTTTTGTATTATAGTCTCGTTAATGGTCTCATTGAGGTTTCAAAGGACTCATTTATTTATTTTTCTTCTTTTTTTGAATACCTTATTTCACTTCATTTCATGGTGGAAATCAGTAATGAATATTACTTGGAAAAATACATACAATACACATAAAATTTGAATTATACATTAAAAGTAATTAAATGTAGCTCTATAATGAAAATCAAAACATTAACAACCTATGGAAAAGTCCCATATGCATATATATCCATACTTTCAATTCATATCAACATTTCCTTATTTATCCATTCTAAGCACTCACCAAAAGATTTGTTGCTTTATGTAAAATCAATATGTGCATGCACTACTTAAAGTAAATTACTTTTGTTCTATAAATAAACAGGATTTTACATATGGTACAACTGATCAATAAGTGATAAAAATTACAATATAAATTATTTGAAAATTATTCTAATAATTTCAAAATCACTTGTTGATTTTTATAAATGTTCAATACAATCTGTTTGATATGATTAAGACTAAGTACTAACTCTATCCAATCCATGATTTGAAACAGAAACTTTTCTAATAATTTCTCTCATTAAATTGATAGGTATTAGATATTATTTATGACAGTTATTAGGTGTCTCAGTAAGTAGAGAATTTCTCTGCAGATCAACAGCATTGTTAGTGCTGACTTCACTTGCAGATTCTACTTAATTTATAACAATGGCATTTAATTATTCTCTAGCTTGACTTTGAGACATTTTTATATTCAATTTTCCATTATCAACTAAAATATAACAATAAAAAATCGGAATCTCATTTAATATGATTAAATTAATCATTCAGGTCAGGTGAAAAGTGGCATAAAGTGGTGGTTGAGAGCATGGGCATGTTGCCAAGCTCCCCAAATTATTAACACTGGCTATGTCATTCAAATTTTAAATTCCAGTATTTCTGTTTCCTTGCTTATTGAAGGAGGAAGACTCAAATGTTTTGGAATGGTATCTAGCCCTCGTTTATTTTTAATATTAATGCTATTAATTTCTGTGACTAGTTCTCATGCAGTGAATTAAATAGAAGTAATATTTAATTGAAAATAAGTATTGCACTCCTAGTATCTCCTAGTCCCATATTACTCTCATGGGCTCCCCTAATTCTCAGTTTCCTCCTCCTTTGTGGGAACTTCCAGTCTGCCAGGATGGTCAGTAGTCCCTAGTCTTTGCATAAGGCTAGTCTCATTACCTTCTACCTACCAGCTTGCTCTTTTTCTCCCTGCTTTCTCAAAGTCCTGTCTGCCTCAGAATTTAAGAATGACCACTGCAGGACCAGAACAATTACATGGGGGCAGAAGGTCACTAAGGTGCTTAGTCCTCCAAGATGGGAAGAATACCACCTTTCCTTTTAGTATTTGGGTATGCTCTGGGCAGAAACAAACAGAAAAGTCTGGGCTGGTCCAAGAGCTACAATGAGCCATCTGAGGTTCCTGGAACACAGGACATGGATTGAACATAAGACAAGGGAGAAACCTTGGGTATTACTAGGAGGGGAAGCCCATGTTGTTATCTAAGATCTGATCTGAGAGCTTGGCCAGCAAGGGGGCTAGTCAATCATAACAGGGGCCAGTCTTAGAGAAGAAGCAGGGTTCTCAATGCCCCCATTAACCATGCAGTTGCTGTGGAGGTCTGAAGTAGTCTTACGGAAGCACTGGGGAAAAGGGTAGCAAAGGCTTTGGGTGAGGGGAGCATGAGACAAAGACTATTAACAGCTATAGACATATTTCAACAACAGAAAAAGCCATCCCAATGTGTGTTGGCTAAAATCACTCTGATCTAGACTATGCATGGACTTTTCACTATACCCCCATTCCTCAGGCATAGGCTAGTACTCTACTACTATTATGGTTTGTATGCCAGATGTTTCCCAGCGCTCCTTTGTTAATGCAGAAATGTTCAGAGATGAAATGATTAGAGGATGAGAGCCATTAATCAGAGGATTAATTCATTTAATGTATTAATAATTTGAATGAACTACTAAGTGGTAACTGTAGGCAGGGTTGCATGGCTGAAGGAAGTAGGTCTCTGGGAGTGTGCCTTTAGGGTTTATATTTTGTTCCTGGCTCTTTCTGTCTCTGTTTCCTGGCTGTCATGAGGTGAGCAGTTTTCCTTCCACTATAATGTTCTGCCTCACTTTGGGCCCAAAGCCATGAAGTCAGCTGACCACAGACTAAACCTCTGCAACAATGAGCCCAAATAGACTTTCCTTCCTCTAAGTTCTTTTTGTCAGGGATTTTAGTCACAGTCATGAAGAGCTCACGAACACAGTTGCAACATGCATTCCTCAAAGAACCACAATGCTGGCATCCATTTGTCTTTAGGTACAGCTTGGTACACATAAGTGACTCAACAGATTAACTGTCAAATGAGTGACCAAGTGGATAAGTATGCTTATAGAAAGAAATAGCTCCCTGACTTACCTTCCTGGAAAATTTAACCGTTTATTATCAGTACTTGTAGTTTCTCAAATAGATCTAGTGCTTGAAGTGTTTGAACACTTATCAACAGTGAAATTGAAAACTGAGGAATAGCATCAAATCTTAATATTGTCCTACCATCTTTAGTACTCAAAGACAAATCATTTCTACTCTGTGAAGCTGTCAGTCAATAAAACTAATTTTCTCATTATTAAAGGTAATAATGGCTACTATTGGAAGATTTAGAAAATGTATATAAGGTATGTGAACTCGTACTTGAAAAAAATAAATAGTACTTGTTTTGACATTGTATTATTGGCCATGTTATCAATAGAATGCATTAGACTGTCAGTACTCTTTTATTTGGGAAAATCAAATGTTGTCAGGTCAATCTCTCATTATTTCAGTTAGCCAAATTGAAATATTTTTTTTCTATCTTTTACATTCAAGTTTTTAAGTTTACTGCATATCTAGAACCCTAGAATCTAAATCTACTTGTCTAATAATTCAGAACATGGTGCTTGACTCCATTTTTTTTTTCACTAGAAGAACTCCCCACCAATTTTCAGAAAATGTTTTGAGGAAAGAAAGGAAGAGAAGAAAAATAATGCTTTTTGTTGTAAACCCTCATGATCTGCAGGCATCTTGATAACTTTTATAAAAATAGAGTAATAGCACCTATTAACTTAATTATGGGTAGTATTTTTCTAGAAGTCATATAATTTTTTTTCACTCTTTGGATCTGTGGACTCCAGGTTAAAATTTCACGTAAAGTTAATTTTGTTTCTGTAATTGGATTAACCTTTAACTGAAGAAATAGGTCCTCTAAAACACTCTGTTTTATAAAACATTATTTCTTCTTTAGATTTTGAATAGGCTTTAATTTGAAATGGTTTTAACTATTGTGGTCTATTTTTAGGAAAAAAATAGTTTATAAGATTTTACTTTTTATTTTGTTGATTTTATTGAGGACTTTAGGAATATATAATCAGGGTATGTTACCAAAACTGAAAGAACAGTCTCCAGCCATTAGTGGCTAAAAAATAGCAGAGGGATTCACAGGGCTTTGCCTGCAAAGAAATGGGCCACTCCTATAGGTGAGAAGGTTAAAGCAGATGATTTTAGCACATACCTTGGAGCAAACATTCACATTTCTGGCATGAGATAGGGATTTAACAAAGAAAACCATTCGAAATTAAAAATAATTATTAATAATTTGGCCCAATTGTATCTCAGTGTCATTTGCTTCTTCTAGAGAACCAAAGAAAATAGAGAAAAACAGTTTGGTGTGTATATGCAAAACAGTAAAAAAGGCTCAAGATGAGCTTATTATTTCTTCCTATCTCTTAAAATTACATTTTTAAATTCTTGTACATGTTAATAACTTTCCAATAAAACACATGATTCTTATTAGATAAGTACTTTTTCAATAGAGGGGAGGTAATATTGTTTATCTCTATGTGCAAAAGAAAAATTTCTAAATCTAAAAATATGAAGAAAACTACCAGTTGAAAAAGAACACATTATCATGAATACTCATCATCTGAATACCAACAAGTTAAATCACTATTATAGAAATCAATATTGAGAGTAAAATAGATGCAAAATTAAATTAATAAGGAAAGTTTTAAATGAATTATATTACTAAAATTTATAACATTAATTAAGATATATAGAACATTTAAAATTAATATCACCAAGTTAGAATTTGAATTGAGTATAAATACCTACATGATGCAGATGTTTGAAAAAGATAATTTAAACAACAAAGTAATATACTTTGATTAAGTAAACTACATTTTAAACTTCATTATAGGTTATTCTTTATTGTCCAACCAAGAAAAGGCACAATTTCCTGTCTTTTATCATTTTTAGACAGCAAATACAAGCAAAGAAGATAAATGATAGAGTAGTGAAAGATGAGAAACAATTAGGAGCAAACTGATAAAAGTTTTGTGAACAACAACAAAAAGAAGTAGCTTGAATCTAATAAGTGAAGAAAAAATAAAAAACAGGTTCATATTGTTTAAAAGAAATTTCCACATTTTTACAAACTTTGCCTGTTGCACAAGGTAAAACACACTTGAAGTTTCTTCACTGATTCTCAGTAATTCATAGGAAATGATTCTTCCCATAGGAAGAGCTATATTTTGTGAATATAGTTAGGCTGAAAATATCTTGAGTAAAATTTTCAGTACTGCTAACTATTGTGTATTGTACTGGTTGACATACAGTAAAAACAAGTATACAATCTTAAATAGAAAGATTTATGCACTCCTATTAATATTACTATTACAGATTTGCCCAAGCCAGTTGTTTTTATCTAAAGGCCTTGAGATATCACTTATGATAAAAATTTTATAGGGTTTCTGACATTGTAATGAAGAAAACAAAACATAGAAAAGATTGCTAAAATTGCTAGTGTGTCCTCTACCATGTCTAACAAATACATTCCATTCTATAACTGTTTATAACTTATAAAGAGAAAACTGAAATTTTTGACAAACGTAAACAAAATCAAGCATGTCTTTTTTCTTTATAGAGTATACATTTGAAATCAGTCTGTTATTGTCTCTGACCACTGAATATTCTCTTCATGATTTAAAAGATTAAGAGAAAAATGCTGGAAATTGTTGTAAGGACTTGTTCCTACAAGGAAAAAAATTATAATATTACATTTATCCATAAGTTTTTTTATGTTAGAATGAATGATATTTTATAACATTAAACATGATTTTAAATCTTTTAAATTTACAATTTTTATCTAAAAATTATGAAATAATATATCTACCTAATTATCTGCACTGTACATGGGGAAGATAATTAAAAATAAAATTAAATCTATGTCCTAAAAAATAGTAGAAGGTCGTAAGAGAGATAATGCATATACTTATAAAATAGTAAAATATAACAGAAATTCTTCTATTATCAAAACCTTAATGAAAAGTATACATATGTTTTAGTTAGCTTTTTCCCTGCTGTGAGTAAAGGACCTAACCAGAACAACTGTAAAGGAGGAAAGGTTTATTTAGGGGCTCATGGTTTCAGAGGTCTTAGTCCATAGAAGGATGCCTGCATTCCTCCGGCTTGAAGTGAGGCAGAACATCATGGCAGAAGATAGTGGCAAAGGGAAGCAGCTTACATGAGAATCAGAAAGCAAAGAGAGGTCTCCATTTGCCAGACACAAATATGCACCCCAAAGCCACGCCCACAATTCCTACCTCCTCCAGACACTCCCTACCACTTCAGTTACCACTAAATCCCCATGACGGGATTAATTCACTGGGTTAAGGCTTTCAAACCTAATCATTTCTCCTTTGAACCTTCTTGCATTGTTTCACACGTGAGCTTTTGGGAGACACTTCACATCCAAACCATAACAACAAAATAATGATGTTTCATGAGAGCATGAGAACTTTTAAAGCCAAGAAAATATGCAAAATTGAGATCAGCCCTAACTAAATACAATATTCGACAACTCAGACTATTGATATTACTAGGCTATTCTTAAACCTACATGAACAGAAATGATCATCACTTGGTATGATTTATTGGGTGCTAAAAGAGGACTTATTGTCCAAATTCAATATAGTGATGCTTGAGATACTTGCAACAGGAGACTCTGCTTTAGCAACAGGTTCTCCAGATGCAGCCACTTAGGAAAACCATCAAATACTCCATCTTGCATGATTTTGCTTGGGATATTTACACTACCTTCAGCTGTCCCTATTCCACTGGTTGAGGATCACCTCCCTCACCTTTGATAGCCAGGACTAGTGGGCCCACTACACCTGTTCAGGCTGGCAAGACTAAGAAAGTCTGTGGTTAACAGGCAGGAGACCGAGGGCATGGGTGGCAACACACTTTTTTGGATATATAAGCAGCCTTCATTTCACTCTCCTCCAATAGGTCAGTTTGTGAATTCCATACTGTGCGGTGGCCCCTTCCCCCATGCTGCAGCATTGGCCCCAATAAAGTCTTGCTGAGGGGATTTTGCCTACCTGCGATTTCTACCTCAGTAGAGTTGTATGAAATGCTTGCAAAGAGAGCTGGTAATTCTAAATTCTGCTAACCCCCAAAATATCTAGCAGTCAAAGAGCTTTTAAAAAGCTCCAGGAAACAGCCAAAAGCTGCTGCAGAAACCTAAGTGCAGGACAGTTGAGAGTTGCAGAGAGCTGAGGAAGAGCTGCTGGAAACTGCCAGCCTTAGCTGCTGGAGGATCTCTAGAAAGTTGCCAGGAACTACTATCTCTGGCTGCTGAGGAACAGTCAAGAGCAGCTGAAAGAGCTATTAATACCATCTGCTGGGCATAGGGTGACACTAAATGTTGAAAGTTGCTAGTTGCTAAATGTTGAAAGTTGCTAGTTCAGAGATATAACACTAAATGTGCAGTCATCATGGCTGGGAGCTGGGAGCCTCTCACACTAACATTGTCTTTTCAGATTTCTATCCAAATTGAGCAAAAGAACCCTCAGCCAATCACTAGAACTTTGACAACTCTATTACCCTTCCCATGCTTTCTTTTGCTCCATAGTACATATCACCATCTAGTGTAACTGCATAATTTTTTACTTATTTATTTTTTGTTTGTTGTCTTCACTACAATATATACTACATGAGAGCAAGTAACTTATTCACTACCACCTACAACCACCAAGAAGAGTGGCCAACTAGTAGTAGGTGGGCAATACAATTTATTAAATAAATAAATTTCTCTGAAATTCACTAATTAGACAACAGAAAAACTGAGCAAAGTATATTTATTTGTTTAAATTATGTTTTAGTTGTAGGTGGATATAATAACTTTATTTATTTATTTATTTATTTTATGTGGTGCTGAGGATGGAACCCAGTGCTTCACACATGGTAGGCAAGTGCTCTACTGCTGAACCACAATCCCAGCCCCAAAGTATATTTAAATTGTTTATTTTAATGTTGTTCAAAATAGTGAAAAATAATAACATTCCAAAAGGTGCTGATTATGAAAATATACACATATTTATTGTACAGATTTAAAATGATATGGATGTATGTGTTTGACAAAAAAATGTGTGCATGGTGTATTGTCACTAAGCAGTTTAACAGCATATTCAGTATGATTCAAATACGGCTAAAATATAGTTTAAATGGAAATCTAGACCTAGAATACTATACTACAGAGAAATATTAACCCCAGTTATCTCTGGTGGGTAAAATTACAAGTGATTTTCACTATTTTCTACTATGAATTTCATACAGCATTTGTTTTATACTAAAAATAAATTACAAATAATTTTCATTATATAAACATGGTTAATTCAACATAGAAAGCCTATAAAAGGCTAACCCTTAATTTTGAGAACACAGTAAATTGACCAAAGTTCAAACAAAACATTTGAAAATGACAAATCATTTGCATATATCATCTGATAAAACTAACTTGTGAATTTTTATGTAACCAAGGCCTTTTCCTTAGAGGGGCAGAACTGTTGAATAGAGGACTAAGGTAGTTTCACTAAAAAAAGCTCTCTAGTGGGATCTATTTATGTGTATTTTGTAGGGAAAAAAACCACTAAAATCAAAATTGCTCTCTTTTTAGGGATCTAATAGAACTAGAAAACCAAAGTAGAACTTTCCACTTCAGTTAGCATCTTGATTCATTTTAATGCTGTTTTCTTATATTAATTGCTATTTCAAATAGATTAAAAATAAAATCCTCCAAAGTGAAATTTTTAATTGTTTATCAAGATCAAAAATGTATAAAACCCACTGTTGCTATATTTAATAATGCCTGGGGCACAAATCAGGAGACTTTAGAAAATTCACTTGAAATAGCTGGAAGAATTATTTCGTTTTATTTGCTACTTCTGTTTTAACAGCATATCTATTACTGATCTTGCTGCAGTATTGAAAGATATTTTTTGAAAAAGCAGAAATTGTACTATTATTCACATTAATGTGGTATTCTAATTCCTTGTCATATTTAACAAATATATGTGTGTATATATTTTACATTTATGTGTATACAAATACATACATTTGTGTGTGTGTGTGTGTGTGTGTGTGTGTATTTAAAGACCAAGTAGTGATGCAAAGCTACAACTTACTTAAGGGCATACTTTTTTCTGAAGTTATCAAGTTCTATTCTTTCTGTTATTTCATGTTTTCAAGATTACTCATTTGGTGGTAATCACAAGAGTTACATAGACATATATTTTAAAATATATTATGAAATCAACTGTCTTTCAGTAGTGGTTAAAGAACTCATGTATTACAAATCTTCAGGAATACCCAGAGAACTTGTAAGCAAAAACAGTCTCTGTCTAAAGCTCTGTGCTTAGAGATCTTGATTATTCCAAGCCCTGAAAGATAAACGTTTTTAAGAATGAAACCACTCTGGAAAGCAGTAATGAAACCACCATTTGACCCAGTTATCCCACTCCTCAATATATATACCCAAAGGAATTTAAAATCAACATACTACAGAGATACAGCCACATCAATGCTTATGCCAGTACAATTCACAATAGTTAAGCTACAAAGCCAACCTACGTGCCCTTCAACAGATGAATGGATTAAGAAATTGTGGTATACACACACAATGTAGTATTAGCCATAAAGAAGAATGACTTTATGATATTTGCTGGTAAATGGATGGATCTGGAGAATATCTTGCTAAGTGAAATAAGCCAATCCCCCAAATACAAAAGTCTAATGTTTTCTCTGATATGTGGAAGCAATGAGGGAGGGAAGATGAATAGAAGTTCAGGGGATTAGACAAAGGAGAATGAAGAGAAGTTAAGAGGTGATAAGAAAAAGAAAGACAGTGGGATGAATCTGACATAACTTTCCTATGTACATATATGAACACACCACAGTGAATTTCACGATCATGTACATCCACAAGATTGGGGTCCTAATTAGAATAAGATATATCCCATGCTTGTATAAGTACATTAAAATGGATTCTACTGTCATGTAAAACTAAAAAGAACCAATAAAAAAAATAATGCAAGGGAGTCTCAGTCACTTGAGATGCAGTGCTCAGTAAGGCCCATAATGGCCCATGACATTACAAATAAACTCCTGTGACAAACATCATTTGCGCCAAGAAGACTCTTCACATTACTTTCTTCTTGTTAAAATAAAAGGTGATTCCATCCAAATCCCATGAAGTCTTATAGTATGTGCTACTGCCAACATTAGACAAAGCCATGCTTCTAAGTGGAGGGATGTTTTGAGAAGTGGAATGATTTAAAAGAGAAGACAAATTCATTAATTGTCAGATCCTTCCTCTCAAATAATATAAATGCAATAGAGTCTTATGTAATAGAGTAGCATTGGCCAGTAGCACCAAGCATCCGCTTTGGTGCTTTTCTTTTGTATCACAAATTAGCATTGCCCTCACAATAACTGTATATCAAATGGTGACCCAGGAACATTTTAGACTATTAACAACTCAAAATACTCTTTTTCAAAAAAAAGTTTTTTAAGTTGTTGATGGATATTTATTTATTTATACATGGTGTTGCAAAGGATCAAACCCAGTGCCTCACACATGCTAAGCAAGTGCTTTATCACTGAACCACAATCCCAGCCCCTCAAAATACTCTTAAATATGAAAACATGAGACATAGCATGCATGTGGCTTGATATGATTTTATCATATGGGCCACTATATAGAAAAAGCTAGTATTATGTATATTTCATTTTAATAATATATTTAATATGGCTTAGTTAAATTGAAAGATTACTAAACAAAAATTTCAACACAATATTTTCATTAATTTTTGATGTTCGCTAGTTATGTCATGTTTGCTCCTTAATTTTAATAAATAATTTAAATTGTTTTATAAGTAAGCAACATTTTTGCAAGCACATGAAATAAAATTTTAATAATTTTTTCACATTTATTCAAAAATCTAAACATATAATCACATTTGGTATGCATCTGTATGTATATTGGTTGATTTTATAATTCTAGTTTAAAATGATTGTGAATACAAAAAATAGTATGCAAGATCGTAATTACAACATAATAAGTTATTTTGCTAAAATTAAAACAAAAATAAATTTGAATAAATAAAAGTTCTAAAGATTTTGATTTATGTATATCATCATAATTTAGACAAACGCTGATGACCAAGCAGTAGATAACTCAGATAGGCAAAGTAATTACATTCCATCATCTTTGCTATAAAGCAAACTCCAAAATACAAAATTTTAGTTTACACATTTTTTCTTAATTTGGTGGCTATAAATGTATATCTGTTAAGGTAGGATGATAGAACATATTATATTTAAAAGTTTTTTAGCTTGATATAGAACTTTAAATATTAAGAAATAAGGATTATGAATCTCCACTTATAGTCCCCCAAGGGATTGCAGATCTTGGTTGGGCTTAACTGGTAAACTCCATTAGGCTTCCTCACCTCATTCTGAATTTGTTCAGGATTCAATCCTCAAATAAAAAGTCACTACAGTGGTTTATTTTAGATTTTAGCTTTACCACAGTGTTCAACGTGAACTCAAAATATCTCTTTGGTCAATCTAGTTGAGTGAGTTTAGAAAATTCACCATAAAATATGCCATTTTTGTATCCTGAAAACTGGCAGATACAGGCAGAAACATCCAAGTTCTAATCTGCTTACAGGTGGATTCTCTAAAACAAACTCAATTGTCATGAATCCCCTCTCCAGGAATCTTGTCAACCAAGGGGATTAACTAGGATCACCAGTGAGAAGACAAAGTTGACACCATGCCCAGAAACTTTGTCACAGGCTATCACAAACTCTTCTGACTCCTCATTCATCTTTCTCCCAAACTGTTTATTCTCCCCTAGTTGCCTACATCCTCTCTTTTCCACTACCACAAAAAAGAGTGTACAAGCTGGGTATGGTGGCACACACCTGTAATTCCAGTGCCTGGGGAGGTTGAAGCAGGAGGATTACAAGTTTGAGGACAGCCACAGAAACTTAGCAAGGCCCCAAGCAACTTAGTGAGACTATCTAAAATAAAAACTAAAACAATAAAAATAAAGAGGTCTGGGCTGGGATTGTAGCTCAGCGGTAGAGTGCTTGCCTCGCATGCGTGAGGCCCTGGGTTCGATCCTCAGCACCACATACAAAGCAATAAAATAAAGACATTATGTCCATCTACAGCTAAAAAAAATTAAAAAAAAAAAAAAGAGGTCTGGGAATATGATGCAGTGGTTAAGCACTCTTGGATTCAATCCCCAGTATAAAAAACAAAAGAGTATATAAGCTTCTAGATCTCACTAGATGTTGGGGTATTCATTTTTTTATATGATGCCTTCATGCAAGTAACATGTATACTGCTACAGTTTAGATATGAGGCATCCCCCAATAGCTCCTGTGTTGATCCCAGAGGTGAAATGGATAGATTATAACAGTCAGAACCTAATTAGTCCACCCAAATTTGAATGGACTAAAAAAATAGGCAGGTGGGACATAACTGAAGGAAGTTAGGTCACTAGGAGCATGGCCTTGGGGATTATAGCCAGTCCCCCTGCCTCCTTCCTCTCTTTCTCTGCTTCCTAGCTGCCGTGAGCTGGGTAGCTCCCAAACCCACTGCCTTCTGCACCTAACCCCTGCATCCACTTGACTTTTAGCCATGATGCTCTGCTTCACCTGGGAACTAGACTAATGGAGTTGGATGACTATGGACTAAACCTCTGAAACTATAAGCTCAAAATATTTTGTTGGATATTTTGGTTACAGTGAAGAAAAGTGGATTAAAACTAACACATATACCTTTTATCTTGTTAATCTTCCACAGGCATACTTTCTATCAATTAGAATGTCAATATTTCCAAGATGACAAACAAATAGAAGATATCTGTGATAATGTGCTCTACTTTCTGTGGCAATATTAAATATGATATATGCTTATAATCTTAATATTTGAGATTTTCTTCTTTAGGAAAAATATATAACAAATTTCACCCATTGTCTACAAGTGTATCAATCATTAAATGTTTTATATTTCTAGTTTAAAATATACTATGTCCAATTGAAAACTTTTGCAAAATAGAACTTATATGCAAAGATATTGTTATAATTTGATATAGAGACAGGCATGTCCTGGTATGCTGCAGGGAAATGTGACATGGGTGGAAAGAACAATTGCTAGAAATGGGTTCTTGAACCGTCAAAGGAAAGACCTTTGAGGAAAATGTTCTTGAAAACAAAATGATTTAGTTTGAATCACTTCTTCAAAACCAAGGTGGTTCCATATCTTTACTTGAGTCGAATGAAAGAGGACCTATTAGAAATCACCCCTCAAAACATATATATCCATTAACCATTTATAGATGTATAACAAACAACAAAATAACTTCAGTATAATGTGTAGTATTTTAATTGTTATTTGTCTTGAATTGAGCATATGCAGGGTCTGAACTAACAACTATAAACCATTAAAGACAGAGTTACAATTTAATTCAATAGTCTTCCATTTCATTTATAAAAATACACTTTAGATCCCTACATAATTGGAGAGGAACTGCTTTATAAAAAGAAGCAAAGTAGTCTTTTCTAGGATGGCATATATAGTAGTGTGTTCTTATACACTCTCAGACTTTGTGTCAGCTCATGAAACTTGCTGGAAAGCTGGGGAACAAATGACCTTTTCTATATTTGAAGTAGCTATTTCAGATAAAGCTCTATATGCACAATAAAGAGAGCAAAATAAAAGTACTTTGTCCTATTACAGACACTTACCGGTTTCAGTGCCCATTCAGTGATATAATAATGAATATGTTAGGTTCTGAACAGTTTACCTAGAATACTGGACATGACTTCCTTTTTGTTATAAAATAAATACTAAGTGGGAAAAAAGCTGCTAAAGCCCTGCTGACCTAGTGGACACAAATTGTAAAAGACAGGAGAAGTAAGCTATAGCATACTAGTGTATGTTCTGTTAATTTGAGACAGAACACATCTATCATCTCAACAATTCATCACAATATGGTTCCTTTCAACTTTTGACCAGTAATTTGGACATGATTCTCCTTAGGGAGAGAGGCATTTGTAGATGAAGCTTTATATTTTACTGATGGATATGTTAAATTAGACTTTTCCTGGTAGTTATTGAGGAATTGAGCTACTAAGACACCCCCACCCTCCACACACACATACATACTTGGACAAGAATTATTGTATTCTTCATCACATATAATTACTAGGACCAGAATACTACAATGATTTTCTCAAAATCAAAGAGGAACTGTGACACATGATATGAGGGATCTCTTACCTCCAAGAAGGGATGAAATATGGTGAATTCTTTATTCATCACTCTTACATGAAATGTATCCACTAAATATGGTGACATTTCCAGATGTGGAAATGCTACTAAAATTTTTAAGTCCACATACAGGAAAGGTTTGGTTAGAAGGTTTATTAGGCACTTTTTTCTAGGTCAGAGGTTGTACAAGGGATTTGTATGTATTGTCTCATATGATCCCCAGAAATTATAGAAATGGGTTACCAACATCATCCTAATTTTATATATGAGGAAATGGAGGCTCTGAAGGTTAGACAAATTGCCCTGAGTCAAATGTCAGCAAATTGAAAGATTATATTGATGAATTTTTCAATTACAATCATTTCATATTTTTGTGTGTGAAATTAATGTAATTGAAATGAATATACATACACATATAATTTCATTAGCTAGAATCTGACTAATGATATTTATTTTAATTAGGGATTAACAATCCTGGTGAGAATGAAGCACACTTGACTCTGCCACTAAAATAAAAACATACACTTTGGGATAGAAAGCTTATTCTATAAAATTGGTATTCACAAAATATTTCTATGAAGGCACAAATGTCTGAAGTGCAAACTTGTTAAAATGATGAAAAAATAACAGATGAAAACCACTTGTAGCTACCATGAATACAGCAATAAATCCATGGGTAATATTGAGTCATTCTTGACAATTTAGGGAAATAATTTATGATAAGAGAGGCAGTTTAGTGTAGTGAAAGGCAAAATAATAGAAACTTTAAGCAGAAAAATTTAAGGATTTGTAATTGAAGGCATGATTTTCTTGTGATTTTAAGGTGGATATCTCTCAAGAGTTGATAAATTATGATCTGTGAATGCAATCTAACAAAATCCAATAAGAAAAACCAAAATCCAATTCAGTGAGTGCTCTTGCAAAAGTGTTTATAACACTTTGATCTCAATATTACCACATGATATCCCATCCCTATAGTACACTCTACCTGTCATGTTTTAAAAACATACATAATATTTAAATGTGTTTGTGTGTATATATGTATGTGTATATATATACATATATATATGATTTGATAGATGATCAATTTCAGGATTGTCTTTAAAACAAACTTGTCACAATTTTAGCTCAAAAGTTGGAAACAATGTAATTTAACATCTACTTCAGTTCCAGCTACTAGGTAAAAAGTAGCACCAAACAGTGGCTTAACATAACATTTATTGAATCCATGGATTCTGTGTATCCAAAATACAGTTATGCCAGAAAAGAGTCTGTCTTTATTATACCTCAGCTAGAAAGATTTGAAAATAGGGCTCACTTGCCATCTGAAGGCTGGGATAATAATGACTCTCACTTACCTGCATGTCTGATGGCTAGGTCAGAGTAACTAAAAGACTGTTACTACTTAGTGGAACATCTATGTAGACCTCTCCATGTGACCTGGCTTCCTTCCCACATGCTGACCTCAAGGAAGTCAGATATCTTACACTTAATCTCTGGCCTCCAAACCAAATATTCCACAGAATAAGAAAGAAGCTGCATAATTATTTATGACACAACTTCTAAAGTTATGTGGTGTTGTTCCTGCCATATTCTGTTAGTAATAAGCAATTTATAAGCCCACCCAAAATGGGAAAGTCACCTAGACCCCCACCTATCAACTGGAGAAGTTTCATAGAATTCATGGCAATTATTCTTAATTTTCACAGTGTATAAAGTAGCAGTTCTTTCTAGATTTGTTGTTTAAATCTACATTTTCCTCAGGCAAGTACTGCTTCTTTTGAAGTAATTTAAGGATTTAAGCCCCATTTCTGTCAACTTTTTGTCTTCTCTCCCTTGAAAAATTCTTAGTTGACCATAGTGCTTCTTGTCACTTCTAACCCAACTGACTCCTTTTCACTATGAAATCAACCTAGTTGCCTAAATTGATTTCTTTCATCACTATCTGATCATCTTAATTATTACTTTTCTTCTCAGTACTATATTAACATATATTAATATAATAGCATTGATCAGTATTATTACATACAATTAATAAATAATATTTAGACAATGCATTAGCAAGTCTATGGAATGCCCATATTTCATGGCTGACCTTATAACTTTTCCCATCATCATACTAGTGGACCTTAAAAGATTTGCATGCTAAGGCTGAATGCTAAGTTCTCTACCCTCTGTACTTCTCTTTTTCTTTTTCTTTTTTTTTCCCCCTGGTATGCCTCTATTTTGGATACACAGAATCCATGGATTCAAAGCATCAGCTATCACTTCCATAGTTACTACTCACTCTTCCTCTCTACATTCCTTCATAACAGTTTATATTCTTTAGTAACATATTTTCTTAAATTTTAGAATGCGATAGCTGATAAATATTTCCCCTATGTAAACACTGGCAATTTAAAGCATACTAGCAAAGTACTGCTATAATTCAAAATATCTTTTACATGTGGGAAAATGTAAAAGATCATTCCTTGTTTTGTAAAGTTAGAAATATAAAAATCTGGTAGAAAATTATGATTTTTCTTTTTTCTTTTTTTCTGTTTACTGCTATACTAAGTAGCATATGAGTTAAGAGTTCTGCATAGTTTCTTAAACAATCTGAGGATGAAGAGTCATGTTTTAAAAGTTCTGATCTACATTACAGATCAAAATTCTTATAAAATAACAATACAGGTAACAGAAAAAATGGCCATACACTTGAATTCCAAACAATGCCAAATTTCTGCGAAAGTTTCTAATTACTAGTGTTCAATTTCTGCTCCCATTTAGTCATGGACTAGTAATTGAATTAATATATGCCTAAGTGGATTCTGTTATAGTTTGAAAATGAGGTAGCCCCCAAAAGCTCATATTAATGCAGGAATGTTCAGAGGTAAAGTAAATTGGGTAGTAACAGCTATAACCTAAGCAATCCATCCTAGTTTGAATGGACTGACTGGGTGGTAATTATAGGCAGATGGGGTGTGGCTAGAGGAGGCTGGGAGCATGTCATAGAAGGATTCATCCTCCCTGTGGCCACTTCCCTTTTATTTCTCTCCCTCTGCTTCCTGGATGCCGTAAGCAATGGTGCCCCTCTACCATGCCCTTCAGCCATGATATTCTGCATCACCTTGGGCCCAGAGCAATGGAGTCATCCATCTGTAGTCAGACACCTCTAAAATCATGAGCCCCAAATAAACTCTTCCTCCTCTATGTTCTTCTGGCCAGGTATTTTGGTAACAGTGATGAAAAGCTGACTGACACAGTGTAGGTTCCCACACTACATTTGAAGAGCACTGTTCCATAGTGTACTTTCTCACCCTATTGCATTATTTAAATTTTGAACATTTCTTAGTGTGTCTTAATACTTGGTTTCCAGAATTCCAGAGCCTAGTTGTATTACAGAGTAACCATTAAAATATAAATAAATAATTAGCTAAGAATAAAGAGATAGCTATCCCACAAATTTCTAATTATAACTTGGGAAAGTAATAAATCAGAAAAAGTAAATTAACAAAGACTAAAAAATTGGTTATAAATTGTCACAACAGTAAAAGTAAATGAAAATAAATTTATAGGACAAATCATGTGATCAAATTGATTAAAAATAATATTGGACATATGGATTTTATTCATTTTCATTTTGTAAAAATCTACAAATTTTACCAGAATACTTTAATCTCACTTAAGAATTTTATGTTCAGGGGCTGGGATTGTAGCTCAGGGGTAGAGCACTTGCCTCGCATGCGTGAGGCCCTGGGTTCGATCCTCAGCACCACATACAAAACAATAAAATAAAGACATTGTGTCCATCTACAACTAAAAAAATATTTAAAAAAAAAAAAAGAATTTTATGTTCATAGGTTTGTTTGAGACTCTGATAAAATATACATACATAATTCAAACTTCTAGTATTAGTATTTCATATTCTCATAAAAATTCACAGATTGCTAATTAAGATCCCTGATAAAGCTACAATTAAAATTTCCTTTGTATAAATTTTAAAATAATTTAATTTTTAAATCATGAATTATTACTTTGGATTTAGTAGAATTGAAATTTAGATTTAAGGTTATTAGAACTAATGTAAGTCCTCATAAAAATGAATGTATTTGAGTTTACCAATTTTTCATTCATACAAATGAAATGTATTCATACAATTCATTCATACAAATGCATTGTAAATCACAACAAATAGGATCATGGATATGTCTATCTTATAGTATTATTGGAATAATAAATTAAGCTAATGTAGGTGAAGTCCTTATCCTAATGACTAGGTATATTTAACATTCACTGATGTCAGCCATTATTATCATCACTGTGATTGTTAGTATGAGCTCATGCTGGAAAAATAAACCCATTCTTTAAAACCTAAGTGGTACACCAAAGAAAAGGAAATTAGCAAAAGTAAAATAAATTTTAAAAGAGATTGATAAATAAACAAATTTAAGTATAGCTTACATCGTTAATTCAATGCAATAAACATCATAAAGTTTGTTTACAAAAGAGAATAACAATGATAATTTTAAATATTATATTTTTTGTAACCAAAAGTAACTTTTTCTTGCATATAGTCTTCTGAAATTTATTCTTCTCTAAACCATTTCAAAGCAATGAAATTAATGAATGAAATTAGTAACAGTCTAATGTCTGATGACATTTACACATGAATTTAAATCTCTTGAAAATGCTGATTCCTAGAATATATCATTTGATGCTATTTCAAACAGTAGCCAAAAGAGACAAAACTGAAAGTATAAGAAACTCTTTGAAATGCAATGAATTTTTATTCTTAAAAATAAATCTAATTCCATGTTAATATTTACTTTATATTATTGATTATACACTGCATCCTACATGAATAATTACTTATGTTGATATTAAATTAGTATATCATGAGTACATAAAATTATTTTTATGTGTGAATATATTTAATGAGACTATGTATATACGTATATACAAATGGCATAGTATATTCAGATGGGAAAAATGGGACATAAAAATAATCTTTATTGTTCTAAGATAAATACAGTTTATTAAGTTCTACTATATTAGTAGTCCTTTATTCAACTGTTTTGCATCCTTTCTCTCATTTAATCTTCAGACAAATCCTATATGCAGCTACAATTATTACTCCCATTTCACAAATAAGAAATCTGCACACAGGGAATTTAAGTATTATTTAAAGTCACTTATTTCAGCAGTGGCAGCACTAGGATTTAAGCTTGAGTCTGTCTGATTCCAATAAGCACTCTACCGTCCATAAACTGAATAAAATTAATGACAGTCTAATATGTGTCAGGCACTCCATGTATTTTCTCATTTTACAGATGAACAAATTCACAGAATTTATTACTTGTAAGTACTAAAGTTACAGTTCTTTCTTTACTTCCCCAGTTTTTTCAAAGTATGATCTATAGACCACAAATTTACCATATACTATTTTTAAAAGTTCAATTCTTGAGCATTAGTTCCAGAGAAAGAAATTTTATACATCTAGGGAAAGGAACTTTTTTACTTGTCAATGGAACTTTATTTTATTTATTTATATATGGTGCTGAGACTTGAACCCAGTGCCTCACACATGCTAGGAATGAGCTAGCTACACCACTGAGCTACACCCAAAGCCTGGGAAAGGAACTTTTAACAACTTTCCCCATGTAATATTCCAGAGTTTCAATAGTGTGTGTGGGTGTTATGAAGAAAAGCTTTCAAGTGTTTCAACTGACTATTTCCTGTGAGAATATAGGATGCTCATGGACTGGAAAAAAACAGTGAAATTTAGTACCCAGAACATGCAAGCTAATATGTGACTTCTTTTAATCTTTCATACTTATGATGAAAAACATATACTTCAATAATATTTTCTAAAGAAATGACATTGACATTTTCTGACGTTAAACAATCAGTAATATTTACAAATAAGGACAATAGGATGCTAAAATATTCCTTGACTTTTTTTATGAGTCTCAGAATTTCAGATATATTCCCATTATTTCATAAAAAATTTCAGCCTCAAATTATTGTTTTAAAAGAAATCAGGAAAAGACAAGTACACTTTAGGAATATTTAACATCAACATTTATTATGTACTTACCACAGAAGTGTTGTTAAGCCTGTGAATTATGTAAATTATTACCTCCATGATATAGACAAGAATACCAAAGTATATAGAGATTAACTAATCTGACCAACATCACAAGGACCATATTAGAACTGAGATTCAAACTCAGGACTATTTGATTCCAAAGACCTGACCAGTTCAGTTTTATTGTGTCATCATCTCCACAACACCACTTCCAAAATCATTATCAGAACCAACATAAACTCCCCCTCCATTATCATTACCACCATCAAAATTGTCATGACCTCCATCACCACTCCATGTCCTATTCTCAATCTATGTTTCTGAAACAGTCAGTTTCTACAGAAGAAGTAGGGTAATGGTTGTTATGGTAAGTACAATTAATTAAAAACATAAAATAAAAACCCTAACACTACTGACACAGAATCTTCCAAAGTGACAATTACAAATATATACATTAACACACTCCACAGGCAATTCTTACACAGAATAAAGTGAAAAGACACTATAATATGCAGTAGGGTTTCAGTTTATATGGGAGTGCTTCAATTATTAAAATATTTCAACAAACACTTTAAAAGCTACAAACATAAATAAAGAAGAGTAAATTGGATAATATTTTAAGTACAGATAAAATTGCTTATCTTTCTGCATTCTGTGACATTTGGAACAGTATGACGTGACACAATTTTCAGGCAAGTATATGTAATATTTCAGAATAAAAATCAATAAAAACTCTAATTTATTTCTATAATTTAGCACAAAGAAAAAAAAGAAATATATTTTTACTTTTCAAATTTTGTATTTGAACTTGCAGGTAATGCATGTTAATGACAGCCTTATTAGGCACAATAATATCATCCTTGACATGGCACAGAAAAAAAACTTACACTAATAGATTTATTTTCATACCTCCCATTCCTTACATTTATTTGCATCATATAACTACCTGCCAAGTCAAGCATATCATGGATATTTTGACACTATCATACTTCATACAAGGACATTTTAAGTGAAGAAATTTGGAAAATGATGGCAAGTGTCTACATTTCACCATCCTCTCATTACTCTCCACAAGTCCCCAGATTAGCCATTTGAAAGTAATTCATTAATTACATAATGAATTGTGCACATATGCCCAAAGACACAATGATAAGATTGTTCACTGCAGCATTATTTATACAAAAAAGAGAGAAAAACAGGTAATAACAACTTACTTGTAACTCAGTAAAGAATATAAAATGTAGCCAGACTGAAACATTCTGATGGGTGTGCCCACACATCTGAATTTTACCATATTCAAAATGAAATCAAAAAGTGATTTAATAGGAGAATTAAATGGTCAGATATATAGCATAGGAAGATAACTGTGACTTGAAGATAGAGAGGTTGTTAAAGTAGAAGTTTGTTGCAATACCAGAAAACAAAGTGATTCTAAGAGGAAAAATAGCATGAATTCAAGAGCAGTTGTGCAGATAAAATTCATAGAGCTTAACAGTCACTAGAATTGAAGAATATGAAAGAATGAAAGAAGAAATTGAGGATGATATCAAAATTTCTAATTTCAAATAATGAGTGGCAAGATGTATATATTTGAAGGGAAAGCTGAATTTGCATTATCAACAAGGCTTTCAGGAACAAATTTTAGTAGAAGATTAGAAACATGTATCAAATACTCAAAAGGAAAAAAAAGACGGGTTATTTTTAAAAGTCTGCGTTAAGTGATGTAAAACTGAAAATGAAGCCATGGGACCCAAGAAGAAAACAGGACAGGATATAACTCTGACGAACATCTATAGGCTGGCGTTTAAGTTTCAAAGGAAGAAGAGATCATGGAGTACACTTCCTTAACAAAACTCCTAAAATACTAGAAGTAAAATAAAAAATCAGTAAATGAGATGGCATCAAATTTTAAAAGATTCTTCACAGTAAATACAACAATCAAGAGCATGAAGAAAGAGCCTAGAGTGGGGGGAAAAATTTGTCACTTGCTCCTCAAATAGGGCATCAATATTAAAGATATACAAATAACTCAAAAATCTTAACACCAAAAACACAAATAACCCAATCAATAAATGGGCAAAGGAACTAAACCAGTACTTCCAAAAAAAAGAAATACAAATGGTCAACAAATATGTGAAAAAAATGTTCAACATCTCTAGCTACTAGAGAAATGCAAATAAAACTACACTGAGATTTTTATTCTGTGTAGTTGCTACACAGAATAACAATTATCAAGAACAAAAGTAACAATAACTGTTGGTGAGGATATGGGGAAAAGGATACACTAATATATTGTTGGGACTGCAAAGTAATGCAACCACTCTGGAAAGCAGTATGGAGATTCCTCAGAAAACTAGTAATGGAACCATAATTTTGTTATCCCACTCCACTCCTCTGTATATATCCAGAGGATTTAAACTCAGCGTAGTATAGTGATGCAGCCACATCAATGTGTATAGATAGCACAATTCACAATAGCTAAACTATGGCACCAAACAAGGTGCCCTTTAACAGATGAACAGATAAAGAAAACATGGTGTATATACACAATGGAATATTACTTAGCTTCAAAGGAGAATGGCTTTATGACATTTGCCAGTAAATGAATGGATCTAAAGACTATCATGCTAAGTGAAATAAGCCAGTCCCAAAATGCCAAAGCTCAAATGTTTAATGATAGGTGGAAGCTAATCCACAATTAAGGGCAGGAGGGCATTCAAAAAATAAAAGTTCAGTGAAATAGACAAAGGAAAAAAAGGTAGCCATTATAGCTTTCTGTGTGGTACTGGGGGTTGAACCCCAGTTATTTTACCACTACATTCCTAGCACATCTTATTTTTATATTGAGACAGAGTCTCTCTAAGTTGCTGAGGCTGGCCTCAAACTTGTTATCTTCCTCTTTGAGCCTCTTGAGTTGTTGGAATTATAGGTGTGCCCCACCTTATCCTACACATTATGACATGTTTTTAAAAACCTCACTCAATAAAAACAGACTTCATTATACATAGTTGGTAATATCTCAAGATAAGTAATAAAGTTCCAAACTTCAGGATTCATATTAGAAAATTTTAACCTGTATTTAAATAATGGCCCATACATTGCACCTCTGTGGTTTCTTATAGTTATTTTCTCAATAAATTCCCAGATGGGTAATAATTATTAATTAATAAGTAATTATAAAATAAGCCTAAATATATTATTAAAATAAAATATTTTCTCATAAATCCCAGAAGATTAAACAATTTTCTAACAATTATTAATATGGAATAAAAAATAATCATGATTTGACATTGAATTCTTGTTCTCAGAATTTAAATTAATCCTTTCAAATGATCAATATAATCTATCTCTTAAAACTTTGAAACTCTAAATAGTGCAACTGAAGAAAGCATAGAAGTAAAAGGATGAGCTTAGGACTACAAAGCATTCTTTTGCAGCAGATTGAGAGCTCAAATTATACTATTTTCTCTTACCCTCATAAATTTATTCTTGACCTTGCCTATTATTACATATAAAAAACACTGCTGAGAATTGCAGTTAAAACAGCTATGAAAATTTAATATCATCTTCCCTTTTTACAAGTGGTATGATTTTCTGTCATTAACAAGATAGCTGAGATTGAGATATGAAAGCAGATGTACTGACACATTAGATAACCATATACTGTTTAAAGGACACAGAAGTAGCTTCAAAGGAGGAGAAAGAGCTTCACAACAGGTCCCATGTCATGTCATCAATTATAGACCTGTCACACTAATGACTAAGGAAATGCAGGGAGTAGTGACAATGGGAACATTCATCTTGTTCTTCTCTGGAAAAAGTGCACCTGTATCCCACTGCACTCTGTCTTCCACTACCTTCTGCTTCCCTGACTTTTGTTTTCCATGACAGTGAATGTGATCCTGATAATGCAGCCTATCTATCATCCTTTCTTCTGAAAGGCACCTTGACTGCAGTTAATGACTGTAATAAGACCAAACAATAGATCCTATACCCCAACCTCTTATATTCAGCTTTTCTAAAATTGGGCTCAATTGAGACAAAAAGGGATCAAAAGATTTCATCAGAAAGGCAAATAGTATTTTTGTACCTTCTCACACATTTTCTCCCCTATTTTATGTCATAAAAATATACCAATATTTTGAAAGGAGGTATGACTGAAAAGTAACTGGACCAATTCACTGTGTATTACACAAATAACAGCAATAAGTAGGAAGCATATACTCTACATACTTACAACTTACATATACAGGTATTGTATTTACCATTAGCAATTTTTTATTTTGAAAGTGCATGTTAATAATGTTTCTCAATAATAAAGCAACAATGCCTTTTAGCAATCAACTATGCAACTGCCATTGTACTCATTCTTCACAGAACAACTGAAATTACAATATGAGACCGCAAACACATTCATATAGAAAGAATGTAATCTGACATTATAGAGAGATCAGCCATTCAACAAATACTTATTAAGTATCTATAAGCTGACAGATGGCCTCCAAAGGAACTAGGCTACATAAAGCTGAAGCCTTACTTTGCCACTTATCACCTAAACAGACATGGAAAAATTACTTTATACTCTTTTTCAGGTTCCACATTTTAAGAGAATATAATGATGGCTCTTTTCTCATAAGATTGTTGTGAAGAGCACCCAGAAAAGCAACCACACACAATGAAAGCTCTTCAACAATATTTTAAAATTATTGCTACATTCTTAAAAACTATAAAAAAATGTAACATTCATATATTTTTATAACATTAAAAAAGGAAAACTCTATCCAGCAGCTATTAGTAGTATCTCCCACTACTACTACCATTATTCCATTACTATTGCTTTTTTAATATCTTCTGCTTTGGCTGCTATATTATACACTAGGCACTGTAAAGACATTTTTAATAATTTTGATTGTCACAAAGAACTTACCAGTAGATTGTTATTACTTCCATTTTACATAGTAAGAAAATAAATGTCAAAGATCTTAAATCATTTGCACAACTAAGAATTCTAATGTCTTTACTCAGAATTAAGAATTCTAAGGGATATAAATATTATCACTGCAATAGATTTTCTACCAATTAAGAACCTTACAACATAGTAAGAAGTGTAAACAATATAAAATGCCCAAAATAGATGGGACATAATGTGGTCATAAAGAGTTTGAGTATCCCTTATCCAAAAACCTTGGGATAAGAGTGTTTCTGACTTCATTTTTTTTTCAGGTTTTGGCATATTTGCATACACATAATGAGATATCTTGGGGATGAAACTGAAGTCTAAACATAAAATTAATTTGTTTCATATACACCTTTTCCACATTGCCTGGAGATAATATTATAGAATATTTTAGTGCACCTTCATTTTGACTGACTGCTCAGATGAGGTCAAGTATGGAATTTTCTACTTGCAGCATCATGTGGGGGCTCAAAGTTTCAGATTTTGGAACATTTGTATTTAGTGTTAGAGATACTCAATGAATTAAAGCTTTAACAGGGTATCAAAGACACATATAGTCAAAGGAAAGGAATTTTAGGGGTAGATCTCATGAGAACATAACAAAGTTTCTCTTACGGAATTCAGTATACATTTAAATGCCTGGAGGAGGGAGAGAGTTATCTTTTGGAGTCACAGGAAGGCACATGATAACAGTGTATGCAAATGACTACAAACTATAAAATGCATGCTAAAATTCATTAGTGGGAGGAAGATACAGGCAGTTGGAGGTTGCTTGTTTCTGGTTTCTATGTGCTCGTTTTTAAATTCAAAAAATCACTGTCTTTTTAAAATTCTCTAGTGATCTCTAAAATTAGCAGCAGTTTCTGAACCTGAACCTGAGCAATGACCTACATTGACTGTAGTATATCATAAGGTGTGAGAAAAACTCACACTTGTGATGCTTCCCAGAAATTAATGTATTAAATTCATTAGGTTTATTGTAAGTAAGTCTGTAGGGAGAAAACCATGATGCAATCTAACAAACAAACTCAAGCCACTTATATGCTAATAAAATTATAGGAAAAAATGTCAGTGGTTTCATGGTTGATGTTACAGTGAGATAGGTAAAATCAGCACTCAATCAGCAAAAGGATATACAATTTTAAATGAAAAGATAGGTATTTCACAAATATTTCAGCATATAGTCTTCTATAATGAATATTTGCCGCATCCCCTGCCCGCAGGAAGACACGGCACACCAGGTTCTTCTTGCAGCACTTTAATGGGTCTCTAAACACTTCTTAGGATACAAGAAAAAGGCCCTGAAGCAGGAAATGCTCCAACTTATATACACTCACACAACCAATCACTCCAGGCTACGTATCGCTCAGCCATAGGGTCCTCATAGGAACTCTTGCCTGGTAACAATGGGCGCATGCGCAAATGGCTTGTTTACAGGAAGCTAGAGCGGTGCCGCCAATCCTCCGAGCGCCACCGCTTCCCACAAATATTTATGGTTTCACAGTCATGTCAATAGCCATTGGGGCTTTTAAAATGAATATTTCAATATTTCTAGAAGGATCTTTCAACTTCATAGCAAATAGATTTTAAAAAATTCAAACTCATAACGACATAAAATAAACATATTAAACTTAAATATTTTGGAAACTGATATATAAATACTCACTAATCTTTTCTTTGTCTAAACAGATGTTATGACTAGGGCTTCTCTTCCCAAAGCATCTAGATTCTCCTGTTCTTTCAATTCTTCATTAAACTGTCAACTGAGGCTTGTAGCCTCTGGCTTCAGTTATATTTTCTATTAGGATTCTATTAAAGAATATGAGGGTTTTTATTGTTTTTCTTTCCATGTTGGCAGAGTTCCATAATTAAGTATGAAATGAATGGAAATGCAGAAACATACATGCTTCTGTCACATCCTCTTTAGTGTACAAAATATTTCTGACATTTTGCAATATATACTCATATATTTTAAAGGTGCCCTTTTGTAACTGGTTTATATCATTTGAATGAAAGTTTCTCATGTTATGTTTTGATTTTAAATTTGCTTTAAAAGATGATTTGTTTCATCATAAATTTAAATGTCAAGTACTTTACCACAAATTTACTCAAAGTGCCCACCATGATCTAATATTGACTCAAGGGATTTAACACAATCTATGTATTTTATAATATATCTTTATTAAATATTTCAAATCTAGGAAAAAATAGATATTCTTCTCTGAAAAAAGTCTGTAACTTGCCTTAACTACTCACCAGGCAAATTGTGTTAAAATGATGAAATTGATCACATGAAGCTAGGGAAATTTGAGTGTTCACCCACTGTAAAACTCTGGACATATTTAAAGATCCTTTCTCTGACCTTCTCTAGTGCTTATCACTCAAGCCATTATTTTAAAACTCCTCTTTGCCGGAGTTTTTAGCCATATATTCCCCCAGAGCCTGCAGCGGAAGGAGAGGGCCTTACCCCGGCAAAGTCAAACCAGGAAAGGCAGGAGCTGACTGACCACCGAACACAGCCCTCTCGCCTGAGGACAATCAGACGCGTCAGGGAAACCAGTCAGCACAGAAACTCGTTTATTGTGGAAATGGGGAGGAATATATAGTCCCGTTTGACCAATCGGCTTAAAGGTCGATCTGCCATGGCCTGTTCTGCAAGCGAGCACCCTATACCAAATATAAGCAGTCATGCCTTGTCCACTAGCACGGAAGCGGGAGGTAACCAATGAGATAGGTTTCCTTTTCTTGGAAGCTGGCATATAAATCGCCCCTAGGACACCCTACACTCTTTGCAAGGATAGTTCCTATCTCCCTAATTAGAGTAGAAACTCTTTGAAGACAAGAATGCCTTACTTTTTCACATCCCCAGTAGAAGACAGTAATAGGTCATTAACATAACAGAAGTTCACAAAATTTTATGTTCTGTTGACAATGAAAGAGATAAGAAAAAAGAGGAAGAAGAGACAAAAACAAAATTAGAAAATAAATTTTTACATGGATATTGAAAATTCAAAATTTGATCTGTAATACATGGGAATATAGGACTCACAATGGTTATTTGGAAATCTGATATGATAGAGCAGCAAATTGTCAAAAAACAATCCCGACTGCTAACGCAATGGTCACATGAAGAATAGGTTTATCTCATATATAATTTTCTGGAGCCCCAAATGAGTTTTTCTCACTATTAAACAGAGCACAGAGCAACATAATAAAAAGATGGTATAAATCCTCTGTAATCATATCTTTAAATATGTCCAGAGTTTTACAGTGGGTGAACACTCAAATTTCCCTAGCTTCATGTGATCAATTTCATCATTTTAACACAATTTGCCTTAAACCATAAAGCATTCCATTGCTATTGATAACAATATTGACAGTTTTAAAGAGATTAACCAATGCAGGTATTCATTCCTCCTCACATATATTCTATTTTCCCAATAATTTTGATCTAAATTCTGCAATTAAAATGTTACATAAAACTCTCAAAATATGAATGATGATAATATATTTAGGGGAAATAGTACAATAAAAAAGTTACAGGGGGAAGAAATCTCCAGTTTTCCCCTTAGCACTGTGATTAACTAATCTTTATGACCTAAAGTAAAGCCACTCAACCTCTTGAGACCTCAACTGTCTCAAGTATATATTGATAGCATGAAAATACACTTACTTCAAGGTTTCTATGAAGTTTAACTAAGTTTCTATGACTTTATGAATTCATTATATTGGCAAACGTAGAAGGAACTTCATGAAAATTCAAGACCTGTCACCTTGTCACCTTTATGGACACTCTGGGGCTCCACTGACAGGTGAAAAGGAAAACAAAACAAAAATACCTACTTCCTATTATAGACTTTTTGTTCACCCTCTATGGATTTGGTAACAACACATTCCATATTTGGATGTGCTGACTTGTGCTGCTTTTAAAGTGGTATCTCATTGGGTATGCCAGGAACAAAAGAAGGCTCTCCAGCTGTAGTCACAGCAGTATTTTTTTCTTGGCTTGGTTTTCTCCTTTGTGTGGATTTTTTGTTATTGTGTGTGTGTGTGTGTGTGTATTTTACATATAAAGCCAGTTTCCTTCTAAAAACCCCTTCTGGATGGAAACCTTTGCACTATAAAAGATGCAGAATTAAGAAAATATTCACCCAATTTCCTCACGCTTGGGATTCTGAATGTACATTTGGGATCCCAACAATTAAATGCACACAAATAGAATATTAGGAGTATTAAAGTGAAGACATTATTGTATTATTATTATTATTATTATTATTATTATTATTATTACTATTACTATTATTATTTTTGCTCAGCTCTACTGACAGACATAGTTGATACATGGAATTTTCTGCTACAATATTCCAAGGTCCATTCAAGAGTTTTTCCATGTCAAGTGACAGTTATGAAGTTAGGGACAACAGGTTACTAGCCAATATTTCAGATTCCAATCAGTAGTTTTAAAGACATGGAGAGAAACGTGTAGCAGCAATCTCAGCTCCTCTGCTAGACAATATCATGATGCTCTGCTAATTATTTCTGGAAGCCCAGCATGAAGTTCCCTACACTAACTTTTTCAACAATATTATATTGCACCATATATTATACCATATTCCATGTATTAAATTCATTTTTACCAAAATAAATTGACTTAATTTTTCTGCATTTGAAACATGAATGATATACAAAGATTTTAATGTTAATACTATTAAAACACATAAAGCAGTTTAGAAAAAAAATAAGGAAGAGAGCGGGGAGAAAGAAAGGGAAAGAATATGCAAGATTAAAGGCAGTTCTCATCCTGATTTTAGCACTGCTACTAATTCATTAATGTGACCTTACCAGTCACAAAGTTTCCAGATCCCAGTGCTTCAACCATAAATTATTAGTATCAGAGGATGTATCCTTGAAGATTTCCACAAATTCTAAAATTAGGTGCCTTGATAAATAAATTTAAATCTTAAACTGTACTGCCACAGATTCTTAAATCCAAAGGCAAAGGACTTGTTTCCCTTAATAGGAAAAAAAAGGCATTTTAAAGTTTCTTATGACTTCTCTCTTAGTACTTTCATCAGAGAGTAAGAACAGACAGAAAATTGCTTACACAAACAACTTTCTGAATCAGCTATTTCAATTTGAATTCTTTGCAAATTTAGAGTTTTAGATTTTATTTTTCAAAATTAAAAGTATGAGTAAAAAAAATTCCGTTAAAGTCAATTACTTAAGCATTGTACTCAATATGAATATTGTCCTAAAGCAATACTCCTAATGGATGGTCAGGCACTCTCAGCACGTAAACCATAAAAATGTCTTTGCAACAAAAGTAGTTCCCTACTCCATAAAAATGCTTTAAAGGAACTCCAAAATGGTTTGATGTACTGAACAGTTGATTAGCATGACATGGAATTTTGTTTTTTAATAACTCTACCATTTTCTTAGTAGATGATGTAGAACTAATTACAGCTATTATAATAATTTAATCATGAAAAACAAATGACAAGGAGGGTATAACAGCCTAACCAATTTTCTATAGTTTATAAAGCCATATTTAACAGTTGTCTTTAATTCCTTTCCATGTGTACCTGTATTCTTGTAAAAGATATGTGACAGGGACTACTAAGTGTTTTTAATACCTCAAGTTTTAACTAGACCCTTGATAAATAGAGGCAGTCAGTACTGACTAGTACTGGTAGTCAGCAAAGAAAATAGTTATCCAACTATAAAAGTAACTTTTTGTGGCAAATTTGGGGTTTTTGCCTTCAAAAGGAGAAAGTATATCCTTTCCTTTTACTCCTTTCTGGCACATGGAACTAGGATTTGATGTGTAGAATAGGCCACTTAGACCACAAGAATAAAGGCTACATGGCCAGTTTGCTAAGTGGTAGGCTGAAGCCCATGATCCTGGTGATTTCAAGGAGCCTCCATATGAGTCCTACATTGCCAGCCTCTTTTGAATGACAGGAAGAAATTTCTATAGTTATTTTGAGTTTTATTTTATATGCAACTGGGCCTATTCTTAATCATCATAGGCATCTTTAAGATTAGGAACCTATTTTAATTCTCATCCAAGTTACACAAACGATTTTTTTTAAAAACCATGAAAAAAAGTATATATAGTATATTTTATATATATTATATATTTATATATTTTAAATATTTTATATATGAACATTATATATGTGTTATATATATGTTATATATAAATGTATATACATATCAGTACATATTATTCCTTGAAAAAAAGCTATGTAACTATTTCTTGTAGATGTTATGATTTATATGTGCAAATATTCTAGGAGGAAAAAAAAGAAATGCTAGGTATTACAGAAATTATATACCTCAACAAAAACATACAAAGATTTTTTTTAATCATACATAATTGTAACATGTAATTTGGAACTCAGAGCAATTTTTCTATTTTCTAATTGGGATCATTATAAGATCATGCCATTAATGAGCATATATGGCTAAGTAATGGATATGCAATGAAATATTTTTTTGCTAAAATACAAAAGAGAAACTGAAGAAAGATTCATTTAAAAGTAATTCAATATATAATAGAATTTAAATTGTTTAACTAGTAGGTTAGGATATATTTAGAAAAAAAAACATATAGATAGATAATTACCTACCAATGATTCATAAAAAGTGTTAAATAATGTAATTTTTTCACATTTTAGGTTTCTGGTATAAGTTTACATAAAGACAAACAGTAATTAGAAAAATCAGATCACAGAAACAACCATGTAAAGGTATCATTCTGGCTGCCTATAATCACCTAGCATATTACTAAACTAATTCTCCAATGGTGGAACACTTTGCACAAGCATACAGAACTATTCCACACATAATGTTGTGCTGTTACTTTTTAGACCAAGTATCTCTTTTACTTTCTTTTTTTTAAAAATAGGGATATGGTTTTTAGTAGTAATAGCTAAAATTTACACTATGCCCAGCACTATTCTAAGCACTTTAAGCATATTAACTTAGTGAATTTCAGCAATTGTGAAGAAAATACTATTACTTTTATCATCATTATAAGATGGAGAAACAGACAAATGAATCTTAAATTACTCACCTGTAATATATAATAAAACTCATATTTGAATTCAGTCATCTTAGTTGCATCCTTGTTGCTAACCATTATTCTATATGCCCTAATTTTATGATAAGAAAATAAAATACTAAATTATAAA
Organism: Geosciurus inauris; assembly: GCA_004024805.1. Taxonomy (NCBI): domain Eukaryota; kingdom Metazoa; phylum Chordata; class Mammalia; order Rodentia; family Sciuridae; genus Geosciurus; species Geosciurus inauris. The sequence goes on along the minus strand of PVHX01000599.1, from coordinate 180,912 downwards.
ATAAAGTGACTGATGGTGGGACACAGTTGTGAGGACGATGGCAAACTGGAAATTGAAGGATTCATTGAAAACAGCGGGTGCTAGCAGCTCCAGCCAACTGTTGTCATGCAGAAATGTGTTACCCAGTTACTAATTCTGGCAAAAGAAATGAGGTTCCTGGGTTAGATACTAAGAACTTTGCTACTCAAAACATAGCAAGCAGCATGATCATTCATACATTTGTATCAGTTCCTTATTTGCCACACTATGATGAACCCTGGCCCAGATTTAACATGTGTGTTTGCTAAATGATGCATTTACTTAAAGGAAAGAAAGTTATTCAGTCATTAAAAATGTATGTTTTATACTCCTATCATTGCATCAAATGAGTGATATTTTCCTAGTCATGCTTCATAAATCAATAAATAATGGATTTATTTATAATTTGCAACACAGACAGACCAGACACCTTGTGCTATAAAAGCATTTCATAAAGACTCTGCCACTGGTAAATACCACTAGTGTGAATGCAAAGATGTCTGCTCTTTATATGTTTATAAGGACATCTGACCAGAAGAAACATCACATGATCATGTCAATAATGTAAAAAAGTGTTTAACAAAATCCAACATCTATTCATGACAAAACCTTTCAGCAAAATAGGAATAAATGACAAGTCTCTCAACTAAATAAAGGACATCTACAAAAAGTCTATAGCTAACACCACAGTTAATAATGAGAAACTAGAGGCTTTTCTTCTAAGATCACAAAAAAGGGACATCTGTAACCTCTCACCATTTCTAATCAATATTGTGGTAGAAATTCTATTTTATGCAATAAAACAGAAGTAAATAAAGGTATGTGGGTTGGGAAGGAAGAAATATAATTGTGTTTGTTGAAAGATTATATGATTGTCTATAAAAAACCTCAATGAATCAACAGAAGCCTTGTAGACATAAGTAATTCAAGGTTGCAGGATACAAAGCATATACACAATGGCCAGTTGCTTTCCTTTACACAAGAGGTCAAGAATTGTACACAGAGATTAAAAATGCAATGCCATTTACGTGAGCGTCACAGAAAATGAAAATCTTAGGTTAAATTGGCAAAATATGTACAAGGTCTATAGAAAGAAATTATAAACTATTATGAAAAAATAAAGATACAATAAACAATGAAGAACTATTCCAAATTCATGGATAGAAAAAAAATTAAGATGTCAGTTCTCCCCAACTTCATTTATAGATTCAATGTATTCCCAATAAAAATTCCATAAAGTTGTTTTGTGAATATCAACAAACTGATTCTAAAATTTAGATAGAAAGCCATAAGTAGAATAGCCAACACAATGCAATACTAAATAGAACAAAGTCATAGGATTAATACTGACTTAAAGACAACTATAAAGCTATAGTAATCAATAGAGTGTAGTATTGACTAAAGAACAGATAAATAGATGAATGGAACATAATAGATCTCAGAAGTAGAACAGTAAAAATATATTTAACTGATCTTTGGCAAGGAAACAAAGATAATTTGGTGGAATAAAGATAGTCTTTTCAGCAAATGGTGCTGGAATGAGTGGACATTCAGAGGCAAAACAAAAAAAATATTCTAGACATAGGCATGTTCATATTTTACAAAAATTACCTCAAAATGGGTCAGAAACCTAAATGCAAAATGTGAAACTAAACAACTTCAGAAGACAATAAAGGAGAAAATCTAAGTGACTTAGCATTTGCAATAACTTTCATGCAAAACACTGAAAGCAAGATCCATGAGACAAAAAAACAATTGATAAGCTGCACTTCATTAAATGCCAAACTAGTCTGAGAAAGACAGTACTAGAGGAATGAAAAGCCAAGCTACCAGGATAAACTGTACAAAACAAGCCTCTAATAATGGACTTTTATCTAAAATATAGAGACTCAGAGCCAGGCACAGTGGCATGAACTTCCAGTCCCAGTGACTCTGGAGACTGAGGCAGAAGGTTAACAAGTTCAAGACTAGTCTCAGAAACTTAAGTGAGATACTGTCTCAAAATTTAAAAAATCAAACAAAAAGGGCTGGGAATGTAACTCAGTGGTAAAGCACTCCTGGATTGTGTGTTTGTGAATGTATACGGTTATATGTGTGTGTGTATATGTACCTGTATACACACACACATGTGGATATACATATGTGTGTGTATGTGTATATTACATATGTTTGGAGGAGAGACTCAACAGTTTTTTTTAATTATAAAATTGACAAAACATCCAGACACCTCACCAAAGAAGATACACAGGTATCAAATAAGCATATGAAAAAATGTTCAAAATCATATCATTAGAAAATTGTCGAATTAAAACAAGACAATATCATTACACACATATTAGAATGGCTAAAATCTCCTATACTGATAACATAAAATGCTGCTGAGGATGAAGAACAAAAGGAATTCATTCATCCCTAGTAGGAATGCAAAATGCTTCTGCCACTTTGAAAGACAGTCTAGAAATTTCTTATAAAGCTAATTATAGTTTTGCAATGTGATCCAGTAATCATACTTCTACTTGCGCAATTGAGCTGAAAATATATATCCACACAAAAACTTGCATGTGAGTGTTTATTGAAACTTTATTCTTTATTGTCAAAAGTTAGAAGCAACTAAGTTGTGCTTCAGAAGGTGAATGAGTAAACTATGGAACATTCACACAATGAAATATTATTCAGTGAAAGAAAGAAATGTGTTATGAAGCTATGAAAAGATATGGAGGAGCCTTACCTGCCTATTAAGTGAAAGAAGGAAGACTGAAGCAGCTACATACTGTGATTCCAAGTATATGATATTCTCAAGAAAGCAGAACTATAAAGACAATAAAAAGATCACCGCTTTCTCAGAGGTCAGAAGGGGAAAGGAGATGAATTGGTGGAGCACAAGGCCTTTATAAAGCAGTAAAAACCACTGTATCTGATACTGTAATGGCTGATACAAGACACTGCATTTTTTAAAATGCATAAAACTATACAATACAAAGAGTGAACACTAATATAAATTAAGAACTTTATTAATAATAAGGTCTGAGTATTGTTTCAGCATCTGTAATAAAAGTACCAAATGAATGCAAGATGTTTAATAACAGCAAATCTTAAGAGAGGGTAATTGAGAGCTCTACTTTCAGCAAAATCTTTTCTGTAAACCTAATACTGCTCTGAAAAGTAGTATCGGTTTTGTCAAAAAGCAAGGAAAATGGTCTGGCTGACAGTGTATAACATAAAAATGAAGAACAGTGTTAGGATGAAATTGCTGATATTTTACCATTGTTGACCCTCAAAATTCATAATTTCATATGGTTCAACCTGAGCTGTAGATGAAGTCAGAAAAAGTGGATTGTTCAAGGAAAACAGCGCAAAATGCATGTTACTTATTTTAGGTAAGAACAGTCAGTCCTCCCAAGCACTTGTTATAAAACAAGTCTATTGAGTGCTTTTATGTCATGGATATTGTATCTTATCTAAAAATGATAAATGGTAGATTTCTGATCTATGTCTTCCAAAATGTTTTTTCTCTATTCTTTTTCCACCTCTTCTTTTATGTGGAATAAAATGTCTCTTGATCTTTGTCTACTTGATATTTTGCTCTATCTTCTTAGGAGACAAAGTTGATTAGAAGCTTCCCAAGACTGTTTGGGGGAGCTGATTAATCTGATCCTGGGTAATATGGCCACCAAAACCTCAATTCAGTAATTTTATGTCACTTTTGTTATTTAAAGCCAATCATGCCCTTAAAGAAGAATCTTCCATTTTCCTGCTTGCAGATGGAAACCTGAATGCCAGCCTTCTGAGAGTAAAGTGAAAGAAGGCTATTATTCTCAAGTTGTATTGCATATTCATTTACGTACTTACTCTCCATTTTTTGTATATTACCTCTCCCTTTTTAATTTTGAGAATGTCATATTCATTGACTGGCAAATACTACTTTCATTCCCTTGGTGATTTTTTAATTTGTAATTTTAGATTTTTTAATTAGCTCTTTCCACCATATTAGATAAAATATATCAGAGGGAAATGCACTGTATTTAGTGTTATAAATTGATAAATTTTTTCTCTAAACTTATTATTTTTGTAACAAAATTTTAAATATAAATTTTCATTTTCTGTCAAATTATAAGCTTAAACTTGTAATATGTTTTCAAATTTAAATCCAGAATGAAGAGAATAAGTGAAGGTATACACATCGAATGGTATAATTCTTAACTTTTCCTTCCACCTGACTGTGGAGTAAGAGATTTGAGTATGATCTGTTTCTTTAAAAAATTAGCAATGCCAAAGTAAAGACTAAAAAGAGATCTTTTTAATATATGATAATTTGGATATAACATGAAAAGAATTTGGAATATGTTCTAAATTTACTAATATGCCTCCCCTGCAGTGCCTATCTTAGTTACTAGCATGCTGAGATGTTTAATAAAATAATAAAATTAGAGTATAAAATAAATTAGGTAATGTCCCAAGTTGTCAACTCCCAAATTTTATGATCTAAAAGCAACTTTCATTTGATATGTACATGACTAAGAAGTTATTCAGACTAGTAATCTAGCACTTTTGTGTTTTAATTGTAACATTTAATCAAATATTCGGAATTTAAGCAAATATTTACAACTCAAATGAAAAATGTCTTAGTAAATTCCTAAAATATATCATTAAGCTAAATCATGATATGAAAAATTCTGAAAATCTACTTTCTTGTCTACTATTTGTACCAAGTTATTAAGAAATTATATGAAATAAAATTGAAATTATAAATTTTCTTCAAAGATTTTAAATATCATTAATTAAGGCAAATGCACATTCAAGAAAATAGATGCATACGTGCCCAAATACTAGATTTCTAACAAAACAATTCAAACTTTCTTGAAAATGATAATGACAGCAAGGTTTCTAATAACATAATACAAGGACTTAGTTATTTTCAGTAGGGGTTGTGGTTTAGATAAGTACTGTCCCTCAAAATTTATGTGTGAGACAATGAAAAAGTTTAGAGGCAAAATGATTGGGTTATAACAGCCTTGACCAATCAGTGCATTAATCTACTTGAATGGATTAACTGGGTGGTAACTGTAGGCAGGTAGGTTATGGCTGGTAGTGTATTAGGTCACACAGCATGCCTTTGGGGTATGTATTTTGCCCATGGTGAGCAAAGAGCACGCTCTGCTTCCTCATTGCCAAGTCCTAAGCACTGCTTTCCTCCACCACACTCTTCTGCCATGATGTTCTGCCTCATCTTGGAGACAGAGAAATGGAACTACCTGTCTGGAACTGAGACCTCTGAAACTGTGAGGACCAAATAAATTGTAACTCCTCTAAAATTGTTATTTTCAGGATTTTTGGTCACAGCAATGAAACAACGGACTGAAACAGTAAGTAGTAGACTACTTTAAAAGTACAGACCACATATGTCTTTGATCTTTCAGCAAAGGAAATTACTGGACAAACAAGTGAAAGAATAATCTTCCAGAATAAACAAGAAAACAAAAATTTGCTATTACAGGATAAACTGGCACTCAGTCAATAAATTATCATTTTTTATTTGTTATACCAGGAAGATTAATTAATCAGAATAATTATATTAATCTAAGTTCTTTTTTCTAGATAGACAGAGACCAGAAATAAATATATAACCAATATCTACGGAATGATAAAAATGAGATAGAACCTCAAACTTGGCAACAAATCTACTTTCTATTAAATGAATAAAACATAATTTTAAAGCCTAGCTACCTATTTCCTCCACATGTAGCAACATACTGTATTAACAAAACGGCTAAATAAACAGTTTTTACATGCAACAGAACATGCTGTCTGACATTGGTTCTACTTTTCAGGTCAAACTTTTGACTACCACAAAAAAACTAATACAAGTTTGAAACCTGTTGGGCATGGTGACACATGCCCATAATCTCAGTGGCTTGAGAAGCTGAGGCAGGAGGATTGCGAGTTCAAAGTTAGCCTGAACAAATACCTGCGAGCCGCTAAGCAATTTGGTAAGATCCTGTCTCAAAATAAAATACAAAATAGGTTGGGCATGCAGCTCAGTGATTGAGTGCCTCAGTTCAGTCCCTGGTATACCACCCCCCAAAGACTGAAACCAAAGAATATATGGCTTTAAAATAAATGACATGAAGTTCTTGATATTCCAAAAAAGTTAATCTCTATCTTCCTTCTCATCCTCAAGAAACTAATAAACATTATAAATTTTTTGATATTAATTATAATAAGCATGATAAATATTTTGACCAAATATGTGTCACATGTAGAAAAATGTATATTATCTATAGATGAAGAAGTATATTAAGAGATTTATATTAGAGATTTTCTCTTGTTTTCTATTTCTCAAGGGTAAATGTTTGTTATTAAAGAGGAAATGTCACAAAAATACATAATGGTTGCAATAATGGCTAGTTGATACATTAAAAATAATTATTAGTAACTTTCAAATAAGAAAGTAGGTTGATATTTTACATGAGAAACTACATTTGTTAGAAAAGTGCAGAAAGACTTTTCTAATTCTGGAAGAAAAAAGTTAATGAAAATTTAATAATACAATCCACAGTAGAGAGATTAAATGATTGATAACATAAATTAAACAATGGAAATATTTATAACACTAGTATTCTTACTATTAAAAAATAACCCTTAAAAATTGTGTTTAGTTTTTAATCACTTAATTCCATTTAAGACATAAGTCTCTCAAAAGGAAGTCTTACTTGGGAATTTTTGAATTTTCATGAATATAATTTAAAAAGAGAATTCAGTCTGTCACCTCAAAATTTCACTAGGAGAGGGTTGGGGTTGTAGCTCAGGGTGGAGTGCTTGCCTCACACATATGAGACACTGGGTTCAATCCTCAGCATCACATAAAAATAAATAAAACTAAAAGTGTTGTGTCCATCTATAACTGAAAATATTTTTAAAAATTCATTAGGTGAGAAAACTCTAAACTTATGTATATCTTCTCTCTGTGTGATGTTATGTTCTTACAACCATACTCAAAAGGAATTTTTAACTTTCTTTTTGTCTTATAATTTCTCAATCTTCACTAATATTTCACTTTGAGAAGCTTAACACTAATTTTACATTTCAAAGATATTTGAATCAATAAAACAGTTAATCAAGCAATATCACTTTATCTACACCAGCATTTCTAAAATACACCTTCTAATAATTAAAAATAAAAAGTAGCACTTTACTTTTACAAGGTGAATACTATCATCTATCATCACCTATTTCTTAGTAAATTAGAGTAATTGCTTTTTTCTTTTTTTTTTTTTTTTACATTTTACTGATACAGCTATTCAAAATGACATATATCTCTGGCTTATGATAATTAAGTTGGAGTTAGCCTATCAGAGTTAATTATCAAGTAATTGATGTTTTCTAGGACAAAAAATGGACTATCTTACAAGTTCATAATACCACTGGCACAGAAGGTAGCCAGAGTTGAACTATTCCCATACTCAAGGCAAAACTTTCAATTTGTTAAGTTAGGACTAATCTAAAACCACCAAGAATAGTAAATAGGTGGTTTTATATGTATAAAAACCAAAGACCATTCAGGATGTTTAATAATTATACAAACTGATAGAGAAGCTCTACTCCAATATTCTCAATCAGTATTAAGGAAAACAGTTACCTGCAGCTCTCTCCCTAACATTATCTAGTAAGCAGAGAACTGACTCTAAAGGAAGAGAGTGAGTTTTAGTGCTCAAGCTTATTTAAACAAGCCTGAGTGACCTTGAGTTGTGAAAGCTTCTGTCTGTGGCTGTTGATTTACATGATTCCACTAATAATTCTTTCTTCCACCTTCCTCTAGAGCAAAGAAAGAAAGGTTGAAGAAGAACAAAAAAAAGACCAGGTAAATAACTAAACTTGAGACTATGAAAAACTGAACTGAGTATAAGTATATATTCCACCAAAACTACACTCCCTGTTCTTCAAAGGTTGAATTGTTGACTGTAAACATGTCAATATCAATTGCCCTAGGAATGACTAGGTCAAAATCAGTGACAGAATCAGTGAAAATGAAACATTACTGCATCCAGGGCCAATATCCAGTCAGAATGCAATTAGTTCAGTAAGGCAAAGGGGAAGAACGCACCAAACCTGGAGGGGCTTCATGCTTGCAACTGAGTGGTTTCAGGAGAGAGAAGGCTAGAGGGTGTATGTTTCTATATTTCTCAGCAAATTACTTTTTTGACTGTCAAAAAGAACAGGAACATATTTCAGACTTTGGAGAACAAACTGCTGATAGTCCCAAAGATGTTACTGTTGAGAATTCATAACAAAGCCTACTTTCCTTGCTACATTTATTATTATTGACCACCTTCTAAAAGTGATTTTAATCTATATACCTTAACTTAAAAATAAGATATGGCCTGGTAAACCAGTTTATATTTTAAGAGAAAAAAATGTGAGTTATTATAAAAACCAGAGATAAAAATTTACTAACTCTTCACAAAATATTCTTTCCATGGGTACAAACATAGTTCTTTATAAGAAAGTTGAAAAAAAAAAAAAAGAAAGTTGAAGCTAAAATGCTATTTTGCATAAATAATGAAACTTGTATATTTGCAACTAGAACAACAGAGTAGAAAAACACAATTTTCATTTGGATAATAATTTTTTTCCCTTCATTGATCAAATTGACAATATGTCTTAGGCAGAAGTACTTTTTGGTAATAAAAATAGTAATGACTTAGGTATCATTGTGTAGCATACTGAAACACAAAGGATAGATATGATTTAATGTACTGCACTAAAATAACACTTACTCAAAGTAAAACTAAGTTAAAGAGAGAAGAAACTGGCTCCTTTACAATCTCCCTATTTTTGGAATTGCTACATTAAAATCATCATCCAATGCCAATGCAAAAATTGTATGTTTCACCCATTTTTTTAATCACAGTACTCCATTGCGTAAGTAAAATAATGTGTAATTTTCCCAGTTTTAAATGTATATCAGATAATTCCATAAATAATTTGGCCATCTTAAATCAAGTATATGTATACAGGAAAGCAATGGTTATTACCTAAAGAAGATGAAGTTATGAGCAATAAATATTTTGTATCCTTGAAAGAGTTTATGGACTCCTTGAAAATGTAATGGTTATGGACTCCTTGATCTGTAATATGTAATCATGCAAAGACTGTCTAAGTTGAAATCTATTCTTGATGTCCAAAGATCAATCTGCATTCTAATACAATAGCCACTTACATGATGAAATAGGAATACTCTTAACACAACATAGAGCAGATCAAACAGACCTCCCCAGGCCTAAAACCATAGGCTGAAGACAGATTTTCCAAGAAAGAACTTAACAATCTCCCTCAAACTTAGTAACTGAGGAAGTTTAAGGGAATAACAAGACCTCTGTAAGCAGAAATGAAGAGGGGAATTAAAATTAAGGCTGTAGTTCTTGGAGAATCAAAGACTTTCTTTTTCAGAATGGCAAATGACAGGTAGCTTTTAAGCATTCACTTTGGGATATTAAGTAATATGCTATTACCTTTACAATTGAAGTGCAAAACCAATTTCTAAAAGCAAAAGTTTAAGTCACATTTCTGAATGATATGAAATACTATGCCACAAACTTTAAAACTAAGGAATAAAATTGAATTTTTAAAAGCAGACATTTAAGTCACATTTTAAAATAAATATACAATAATCAAACCAAATGTTTTCTATGAAGATATTATAAACATTTAGAAATGGACTTTGGAACTAACCTTCATCCAACATCAGACAATATATATTTAAATTATCCTTTTATCATTATTAGCAATTTATCAAAATAAATAAGAAAACAGAAATATTTTTCAACATTAAAAAATAAAATTAAGTTTGGCTTGATTTACATTAATACATAACATAATTCTACTCAGAAATTATCAATGTCTACCAAAAATTCAGCAAAAAATAAAATAAAATAACTGATTTCATACTGAGCAAATGTCTAATATCACCCTATTTTATATTTTAGTACTACTGGTAACAAAAGCTTGCCAAGAATATTCTATTCCTTAGTGCTTCTCTGAATTTGAACATATTGTCATCTGTGCCTAGAACATGTTCTTTTGACTTGTCTGAAGAGAAAAGTTCTATTACTCTATCATATTTTATAACAAAGACATTGTGAAATTTTTCTGATGTCCTTTGACTGCATTCTTAATTCCTTAATCCATACATCTTGGTACCTTTCACCTATTCCCAATAGAATAATCTTATTAAAATTAAAATATTCATATATATTTTTCTTTTTATATTGGTACATAGTTGGATGTACTTATTTTTCATTTTTAGATTCTCAGATACTGTTATGATTTAGATAGGTGGTGTCTCCCAAAAGCATATGTTTAAGACAATGCAAGAAAATTTAGAGGTGAAATGATTGGGTTATGAGAGCTTAACCTAATCAGTGCATTAATCCATTTGAGTGGATTTACTGAGTAGTAACTAGGCAACTGGGGAGTGGCTGGAGGAGGTGGATAACTGTTTGTGTGCCATTGGGATTCATATTTTGTCCCTGGTGAGTACAGCAACCCTTATTAACCCCATGTACACCAAAAGAATTTGCTGCTAGAGTAGCCAGCATCTGTCACTGTCCCTCATTCAGTTTGGAGAGAAACTAGGAACATGTGCCAATGTATACCACAGTAAAAGAACCAGCCCATGCTGGGCCATATGCCACCCCAGCTTCTGTTGCACAGTGCCACCTACAAACCGTGTCCAACCTCAATCCCAGAAAGTGACTGTGATCACCTGCCAGCCTGGGAAGATCCCTGTCATACTGAACAACTTCCCAAGACACTGGGCAGTGGCCTACTGGCACCACCAACCAACCTAAGGAGGCAAAAAGCAACACAGATTTTTGAAATAACCATATCAGACAAAAATCAAGAAAAAAATGATGAAGACATATTTATGAGATGTCATTAAATAAACATTTTAATTATTAATTTTCCAGAAAGAGAGAGAGGGGAAAAAAAAGAAAGACATAGAAAACCTATTTAATGAAATAGTCAGTGAAAATATTCTAAATCTTAGGGAAAATACAGACATCCACAAAGCTCAACAAACTCCAACTGAATTATGATAACAATGTCCTCTTTGACATATTATACTCAAACTGGTAAAAGTACAACAAAAATATATTCTAAAACAGCAAAAAACAAAAAACATTAAGTCAAATATAAGAGAATCACAATTGGATAAAGAAATTTCTCAGCAGAAATATTACAGGTCAGGATAATGGGATAATTTATTCAAGGTTTAAAAGAAAAAAACTTCCCACTAATAATACTATATTCTACAGACCTATATTTCAGAAATGAAGAAATATTCTTTCCAAGGTAATAAATCTGAGACAATTCATTACTACCACAACACCAGTCATAAAAGAAATGCTTGGACAGTCTTGCCAGCAAGCTTGGAAACCAGGCAGGCCCAGGACAATCTTGCCGAGGCCTGTGGAGATCACGCAGGCCCAGGACAGTCCCAGAGATCTTCATGGAGCCCAGGCACAGAACTGCTCCACCAACCTCTGAGGAGCCCAGACCCAGAACTGCCCACCATGCTGAGGACCACGCCCACACACCACAGTGCTGCATCTCCAAAAAGGCTGCCCAAAGCCATCCTTGGGCTTGCCCTTTCAACCCCATCTCTAAAAGTGGTTGCTGCCATCTTGGGACACTTCCAACACCATCTCAGATTAACCCCACTGCTTTTACCACTATCTTTAGTTGCAGCAGCTTCTATCTTGGGACACCATCTGGTGGCTGGAAGCCCAACACCAAAGTAATTATGGGTTTGACACTACCCTGCCATCAACCATGGACATGGCCACTTCTATATAGGGACAATAGCCAGAACACAGAAGACCATTAAAAAGGCCAACCTGGAAAGGCCCCACCCACACTGCATGGCCTGCCTGCCGGTAGAAAGGAACCCCACACTGCAATTTCCTATTTACCAACATGTGACTCCACCCAAACCACCTACATTTTGCAACATTGCAGCCACCGCCATAGCCCTCCCTATGTGGTAATTTCCACCATGGGACATTGAACAGGGCAAGGAAGCAGCTGCCCGTTGCAACACAACAAGCCACACTTAGGCATAACCAAATGGGCCACCCAATACCATCATACATCCCATCCTTCCAGCCCCACCTCTGAAAGTGGTTACTTCCATCTTAGGACACCTCCACTGCCATCCTGGGGTACGTCCGTGGCCACCTGTGCCATTTTTAGCTGGGGCAGCTTCCACCTTGGGACACTAACTGGGGCTTGGATACTCAGCATCAAGGTACAGTCTTGACACTACTACCACCACCAACTAGGGTCAGGGCCACTTCCATCTAGAAACAACAACCAGGACCTGGAAAACTATCACCAAGGTCCCTGTGGGCCCAGGTGCACCAGATATACCTCTACTCAGTGTACTAACAAACACTATCCTGTTGCACAGGCAACAGGGAGCCTTGCATAGGGTAACCTCTCTCTCTGGTAACACAGCCAACTTCTTTTGATTACCCTTTCACTAGTCCTATAATCTAAAACTTCTATATTACCACATCCTATCTCATAAACAGCATAACCTACCCCAGCATCCAACATTAGAAACAGTAAATCTTTATGCAAACATACTGGCTATATGGTAGAAAATAACCTAACTGATCATTTCTATTTATAACAAAACTGTAAATGTGAAAATAGAAGCTAATTGATTTATGGCTGCATATTGGTTGCATTGGGTGCTGTAAACATTAATATCCCCCTTAATATGCCCAAAGCCATTGTTGGGCTTGCCCTTTCAACCTCATCTCTAACAGTGGTTGCTGCCATCTTGGGACACCAATCAAAACTACTCTAAGAGAGCCGGGCGCGGTGGCACAAGCCTTTTATCCCAGCACTTAGGGCAATTGGGAGGGAGGGTAGGGGATTGGGCATGGGGGCAGGAAAGATGGTGGAATGAGAGAAACATCATCACCTTAGGTACATGCATGACTGCACATATGGTGTGATGCTACATCATGTACAACCAGAGAAATGACAAGTTGTGCTGCATTTGTGTACAATGAATCAAAATGCATTCTGCTGTCATAAATACCTAATTAGAATAAATAAATTAATAAAGAAAAATTTTGAAATAGGAGCTCCTTTAACTTAATACCTTCCAGTTCGTAGATCTTTTCTGAATCAGACCAACCTTTGTTTTCCTTCCTAGAAGTGGCATCTCTCCACTTAGATATCCCTTAGTAGCCTCAAATTACTTAAGTATAAACTGAATTCATGATCTCTTTGTCAAAACTTCTCTGTCTTTAGCCATCCTAGTAAACAGAACCCTAATACTCCTACTTGTCCAAACTAAAACCTCCAGCATCTCTCACCTCTCAACCCCCAAAATATATCCTATCAATTCTTTCTCAAGTAATGGTAGGGTTGACCACTCTAGTCCAAGCTCTCCTTATCTTTTGTCTACACCAAACAAGTTTTCTTGGAACATAAATATGCTCATTCATTTATGGATTTTCTACAGCTGTTTTTATTGCAAATGTAGAATTGAACAGCTGTGACAGAGACCATATAGCCCACATGGCTGAAAATATTTACTACCTGGTTTATTACAAGACAATTCTGTCCATTTACCCTTAATCTATACTATTGCAAAAATCTTTCACATGCATTCTGCACCAAAGCTTCATGCTCTTTTCTCAGACACATCCTCCATAGCAGTAAAACCGAATTAGAAGGCAGTCAGTGTAGATAGGTAGATTGAGTCAGGTCAAATCAAGGAGGACAATTTGGGAGGCCAAGTTGAAGAGGTATTAAAATGCTAATGCCGTCAGAGCCCTTCCTCCACCCTTATCAACATAACCTGCCCTTGATCCAACATGTTGCTAAGGTAACCTGTCCCAGAGATTTTCCCTCCCTACAGGGAGTTGTTAATTACACCCCCTTCCTGCCCAAATCATTCCACCTGGGCCCTTCCCCATGTCTATCTGCTTTTCGCCTTTTGGCCATCCCCCCTAGCATCTCTTGGGCCTAGTCATATAGGCAGGCAGGAGAGAGATAAGGAGAAGGAGCAGGAGAACAAAGGAAGCCTACGACATATAAAAAGGCAAAACACCTGTACTTCTGGGGATACCAGCATACCAGCTATGGCCTCCTTCTCCTTCCTGGGAGAAGTCTATGTTACTCCTTTTTAAATAAACCCTGCTTTATATGCTTGCCTAGGTGTGCTTCTCTAATGTTCAAACTTCAGCATGTGAAGAAGTGGAACTAGTCCAGTAACCCAGTAACTGGCAGTATCAGCAGTGTAGTTGGTCATCTTTTTCAAAATGTTTTATCATCATGTTTGGAACTCTTCAAAGCATAAATTTTGTGCTTGGGATAACTTGCATTGTTGTTAGCCCAGCTCCGTGGCCCTAAATGCTTGGCCCTGTCTGTCTCTCCACCCTCCACTTGTGCCCTTGTTCCTTTTGTGCAAGCAATGCTGTCTGTCTTTCACTCCTTTAGTGAACCATGCTCTTGTATTCCACAGAATCTGAGGATTCTTGTTTCTGTTGCAGGAGAGGCTCTTTTTCTCCCTCAACTTGCACTTCATTCAGTTTCTACTTGTTGGTCAAGATTCTGCTAAAACTTCATTTCCTTCTCTTTCTCCCAGATTAGTTTAGATTCCCTTTTTCACGACTCTAAGTACTTTTATTTTAAAGTTCTTATTTCAACTGCCTTTAATTCTATGTGAAATTATCTGCTTAATACTTGATTTTTTAGATAGAGTGCAAGCTTCCTGATAGAAAATTTTTGTTAGGTTGGTTCAGGGTCCAGGATGTCCAATTAGGGGGACCGGTCAGGGCAGCTGCGGAACGCAGCAGCCAGCCAGGCACTGACGTCACCAGTAGACATGCCTCCTGTCAATCAGCAGGTTTTTCCTGACCTATCCAGGAAGGACTCGGGCCTTCTGTTCCTGCCCCCAAGTCCTCCCCTTCCTGACCAGGCCTTTTTAAATTGTCTATACACCAGAACGCAGGCACCATTCTCCCATACACACTCTGATGGACGGGAGAGTTCAGCCTGAGAGTGTGTATTTCCAATAAAGCCTTGCCCAGCAGTTTTATTTCATCTCCTCTTGGTCCTCTGGCTTTACATAACGGTGCGTGAAACCCGGGAGGGTTTTTGAACCTCCCCCGTACCAGGGTCGAGGCAAGCCCTTCGGACCAGGAGAACTCCTGAGCCGCTTTCTCCGTGTCCCCTCACCTGGATCGACAAAGTGAGGTAGGCCGCCCCCGCCCCATCTCCCCTGACTTCTCAGCTTGCCTCCCTCCCGTCCATCCACTCCAGAGGCCTATCCGATAAGTCGCATGTGTGCAATAGGTCTCTCTGTCCAGGGCCGCTTGGATTGGGAAGACATTCCCAGTCCTCATGTTAGCCACCCGCCATCCGGGCCCCGGAGAGTTTCCAAGGACACCTGAATTCTCCTCCTGGCCCTCCGTTCTCTGGTGGACATGAACAACTTGAGGGATGCCTTTTTCTGTTCCTGCTCACTTCCCAGGAGCGCTGAGAGGTCACGGGAAACACCGACTCTCCTCTAGACCCCAAAACTCCTTTGGGCTGTCGGTATCGCAATTTTGAGAAGCTAGGATTTGCTATGGCCTCAGTATGGCTTAGACAATGGATCAAAAAGGCCTCCAGGGGGAACATTGATTTTCAAATCCTCACTGATTTGGCTAATTTTTGTCACCAGACAGGGAAATGGACAGAAACTCCTTACATTAAGGCTTTGTTGGGAAGTATGCTCTCACCCCTCCCTTCTTTCCCATCTGTTCTGTCCTCTCAAGTTCTTCTCACTAGGGAAAATCCCAAGCCCCTTTCCCATTTGCTCTTCTCTATCTCCTTCCTCATTCTCAGATTTACATGTGCGGCTGCCATTATGTCCTGCTCCCTACCCAGACCCCGCCTCCCCCTACTCTCGGCCCAGCCGAAATGCAGCACCATCTTCCCGGGAGGCGGAGCCACCCTCAGTCCCAGCGACAGAGAGCAGAGACAAGGTGGTAGGTGGAGCCCGCCTGTCCCGCGTCCCTGCATCTCTCACTGCGTCCACGCATCACTCAGACCAAGAGACTTAAAGCTAAAAAGCCACGAGCTCTCTCTCGCTCAGCGTCTGTGAGCTACCAAGCCAACCGCCCTGCATTTTTTAATTTTTACCGACCGTGTCATTTTTTTTCTATGACTCTTTCTTTTCTTAACTTCTATGTTTTTTGAGCTCATGACCTTAATCCTTCATATCTAGGATATTGTTTTCTGGTCAGTCCTATTTTTATTCAACCATGGAGTTTTTTTTTTTTAAATCTAACATTGCCTGCAGGCCTTTACTATTGTTGTTGTACATTTGTGTGTGTGTGTGTGTGTGTGTGTGTGTGTGTGTGTACCATGAGAATGGTATCAAAATTGGCACAGATAATGCACGCTCATAAATTAAACCTAAAAAAAATGGATCCAAATATTTTTAATTCACGTCATTTAAAAGGTTCAATTTAAATTGAGTAAACACAAAGGTTTATAGATTCCTATATGAAGTTTTAAAGGTTTCTACTGTTGCCTAAGTTCAAAAAATTACAAGGATTGTTTTGGGATATAAACAGAAGGAATTAAAGATTCTAAATATGGTATTTATTGGAAGGAAAGAATATTTCTGTTCAAAAGGTTTATGAATAAGCTGACTATAATTAGTTTTATTATTTAAAACTTAATGTATTACTATAAAACAAAATCTGAGACATTGTTCTGCTTTTATCAAAATAATCTTACATTTGTCAGGTTTTATCACTTGGAAAGTTAACTCTTAAACAAATTAAGGTTTATACAACTGTAATTAAACAAAAAGTTAGAATCTAAATTTTTCTTTGAGAACTAAACTTAATGTAATAACATCAATGTAATTATGGTTCTACTAGTTCTATTTTTCTATTAAATGTGTTCATATCTTTCAGATGTACAAGCTTTAAAGTAAAAGGTTTTAAAGAGCATTATATCAAGTTGATGTTCTCCAAACTGAACTTGGATGGTATCAATTTATGTCATTTAATGTTTTATGACTGAACCTATCATCAATAAGATAAGGCTTTAAGTTATTTTTATATCAGAGTAATCTTTTAAACAAATGAAGACCTAATCTATTTAATATTCTGCTAAGATTTTGCAAGGAGCCCTGTCTTACCTGAGATAGTTCTGTCTCCCAGCTTACTACAATGGCTTCAATGTAGGCCAGACTCCAGTTCATTCAAAGATATGTTCAAAGGATTGATTTTGTTGTAAAGATCACTAGGATCTCAAACAGGGATATAATGTGTAACTCAGCCAAAATTTGAGAAAGCTATTACACAAACTAAATATGTTTTTACTGTTGTAAATTTTATTTTGTATTTTCCTTAAATTCTATGACTATTGCCTGTTAATGTTTTACAGAGGTACTACTTCAAGAACAGACAACCCAATTTAATTTCAAATAAATAAGCCATCACCTGCAGGACAGATAGATCTTAAAGTTAAAGCCCAGTACCCTTATTTTGTAACTGGTAAGATTGGCTTGCTGAGTGTTTAAGAGCAAGACTTAAAAACTAAAATTAAAGGGCCAAGAAAACCAGTATTTTGCTCTTGCCCTCTGAGTCAGCCTGAATCTAAGGAATGAGGAAACTTCTCTAAGGGCTTTATATACCTCTGGGCTGCAGGACCTCCCAATCAGGGAGATTGCTGAGACCATTAGAGAATTAAAGAGCTGATCAAATGCCATACGATGGACAGGAAGGTCGAAGAGAGAGGAACCATCTCTCATGCTTCCTGGGGAAGCCACATGGTCAGCGCCAGACCTCGACATATCCTAACGCAGATGGCAATAGCAGAGCTAACAAGCTGCCCTCAAGTTCCTCAAGGATGCCTGCCAGGAGACCAAAAGGTGAATCTTAACAATAGGTAAGAACAAAAGTCAATTTGACTTGCTTCATCTTAAACACCTAGCAAAACCAAGAACACAGCCATTCCTGGGCATTTAAAAATAATTTAAAGATAGACATCTGTGGCATTAAAAACTAGATATTATGTTTACATGCCTTGTCCTTTCTAGCCTTGTTATGGGGACAAATTCTCAACCTTTATACTTCCTACATTTCAGATTGTTTCCTCTGTGTGTATTTGAATCATAATTGTAATTCTCATTGATGTTCCTCAATTAACTGTACAGTAAGGCTGAATTACCATGACTTGTTACCACCTCCCTCTCTAGGCCAAAAAAGTGCCATCTTTCTATTGGTAATAGTTGGGCTCTGCTTGGCCCCCATTCACTGCCTCTGGGCTGGGGAAAGAGGATTTGATTATGCAGTAACCACTACTCAGAAACTTGAAAAAATTTCATTACAGAACCAACCAGCCTTGGACTCCCATCATGCTAGACTCCCACTAAACTCAAAATTTCTCGGGAGCCCCCTTCTTTTTCTGCTAATCAGCAATCTCTCCCAAGCCTCTGTTTGTACCCACAGGTGATGCTTCTACATTCAAGCAACATGACTGACAACCAGAGGCTCCCATACCTCTGTGTCTGCCTCCCTGCCTGACCAACACCCGAGCAATCTCCCCCTCTCTGGCACCCCTAATCCCACAAGAAGTAGCCAAACCCAATCTACTGTCCTATATCATCAAAAAGGCCGGGATGCCCAATTAGGGGGACCAGTCAGGGCAGCTGCAGAACGGAGTGGCCAGCCAGACACTGACATCACCAGTAGACACACCTCCTGTCAATCAGCGGGTTTTTCCTGACCTATCCAGGAAGGACTCTTGCCTTCTGTTCCTGCTCCCAAGCCCTCCCCTTCCTGACCGGGCCTTTTAAAATTCTCTGTATGCCAGAACGTGGGTGCCATTCTCCCGTACACACTCTGATGGACAAGAGAGTTCAGTCCAAGAGTGTGTATTTCCAAAAAAGCCTTGCCCAGCAGTTTTAATTTGTCTCCTTTTGGTCCTCTGGCTTTACAATTTTCATTTATCTGGTTTACAGAAGTAAATATTCAGGACTATAGTATCTGGCACATGATAGCTACTCAGAAAACATTTGCTGAATAAGTGGATGATTAGCAATAACATCATAGGGATGTGGTGAGGATAATGGAAGGCAATATACACATACCACTTAGTTCATTGCCTGGTACTGGCAAGAGTTAAATAATATTTATATTTTATTACTGTACTGTGTTCTTTCTTTTAATTAATTCTGGACTTCTTGGTTTGGAAAAAATAAGGGTATCTGAAAAGCAATTTATTCTTATCATATGTAGCATGAGTTGTTCTTCAATTGATTTCTTCTGTGTGGTGGTCTATAACAAGTATAACTGGTTTTTCATATGAGACCTTTAAAAAGCCATTGAACCCAGAAGCCTAGAATCACAAACATGTGATTCCTCTGCTGGATTGTCCTTTTCCACCTTCCTCTACTCTGCCTAGGCCTCAGAGGTTGACCTGTTGTGCTCCTTTGACTTCTGCCTCCTGGTGGTATGTGACCAATGGGCACCATTGGCTGGAGACTGGAGGCAGAAGGAGAGCAGGGGAAAGGCATAAATCCCTATACTCCTCCTCCACTGGCCTGGAGGTTAACAATAACTTTTCCACTGTCCCTGGGGCCTCTTAGGGGCCTTTTCTAATCTGCTCTTCTCTTGGGGTCCTCTGTTTATAGGTATTTATTCCTTTTGCTTATTCTGGCCTGGGGTGGTTACAGCTCCCTGCTCTTGCTAGTTTTGGCATGCTTTCTCATCCCTTTGGGTTTCCCTTAACTTATCCATGCCCTTATCAATTAAACTCTCCTCAATTACTGCTAAAAAACAAAAGAAAGAGAGAAAGTAATGCTTGAAGGAGCCCCACATCTGGACACAAAAGAACAATAACTACCTTATGAAAACATGAGAAAGTATAAAATTCAACAGTATAGCAAATACACTGAGACAAGAGAATTAATCCTTATCCATATAGATCATCATCAAGCCACAGAGAACAAAAGCTATACAAAACAACCAGAAAGCAAAATTAATGAAATATCAGGAGTCCTTTCCTATCAATAATGGCTTTGAATGTAAATAGATTAAAATCCCCAATGTCAAGTTTTAAACCAACTAAAAGGATAAAAACATGAGTAAAAATGATATGCTATTCCCAAGAAACACTCTTAAACAGTAAAGACACACAGAATGAATGTGATGAGGTGGAAACAAATATTTCACGTAAATAGAAACTAAAACCAACAGGGAATACCTATACCTATATCAGATAAACTAACCTTTAAAACGGTACAAATATTGTTAAAATGTCTGGACTATTTACAAAACAATCTATAGATTTGCTGTGATCACCACCTAAAATCAATGGTATTCTTCAGAGATGTGGGGAAAAATAATCCCCAAATTTATATGGAACACAAAAGATCCTCAATAGCCACAGCAAACTTGAGCAAAAAGATCAATTTGCAAGCACCACAATACCTGACTTCAAAACATATTTAAAGCTCTAACACTCAAAACATGTGGTACTAGCATAAAAACTATCACATAGACCAATAGAATAGAATAGAGACCCTCTTCCCAAAGAAAGGGAGAAACTAATTCCACCTGGGAAATTCCAGAGAAAATTAACAAAAAATGAAAATAGTAAACAGATATTGCAAATATGGGTGTGTGCTTTGAGCTCTTAGTTATTTGCAAATATTATTGCAAGGACCATCAACTTTGGACATTTTGGAATCCACAGTGATATGAATCACTAAAAAATGTACAATTATCTGGATATTAAAGATGATAAACCTTTAAATCTTTTCAACTAGAGTACAATTGCAGCTCTAAATCAGTATGATAAATATCTAGAATTCTTGAGGATGGAGTTATGGCTCAGTGGTAGAGCACTCACCTAGTACACCTGAGGCACTGGGTTCGACCCTTAGCATCATAAAAAAAACAAAATAAAGGTATTATGTCCACCTACAACTAAAAAAAAATTTTTAAAAATCTAGAATTATCTTTTCTTTCATAAAAAATATGTACAATGGTAAAACAAGCATGTTCTCCAAAAAGTCCAATTTAAGCTTACTGAAGTCATAGGGGTATCAAAATATATAAGAGCAAGTCACAGTAAAAGGACCTAGTAATTTATTAGCCTAAAAGTTCAGAAGCAATTTCAAAGAAGGAAAAGTATGAAAGATAAATATTTGTTCAAAAAGTTTTCAATTATCATGTTAAGAAGATTAAAAAAAGAATTACAGACTCAGTTCTGAACATAAAAGTTACTTTGTAGTGCAGTGAAATTTCAGGCAATACTTCGATAAAAATCATTAAACCTATAAATGTTTTCTACTAACATTGAAAATAATTTTCCACAGTAAATGACTATGGTGAAGGGTAACTATAAATATCATAATAGATTTATAAAGACTAATGAGTGCCAATTATGAAGAGTACATCACAAAATGAAAATGATAACATTAGATTTTCTGGCATTTACTATTTGTGAATAGGATTAAACCCAGTTATTGAAAGGGAAGAAAAGTATTCAGCTAAAGATCTGATATGTCATACATTTTGTCCAGTCCCAATCAGTTCTCCATTTATAGGACTTGTCTTCCATTACCTAGCCCAGGCCATAAACCTTATATATTTACATATATCTTCCCTTGACTTCTTCTGAAACACTTGGAAGACTCTAGCAGATTCCCGCTTTCTAAAGTTAAGTCTATTCAATTAGTTTGTTTAACCATCATGTATTAGAGATCATCATTTGGAGGAATCAATAGCCAACCAATAAAACATCAACTTTTTGATTATTCACTCTTTTTCTTTTGTTTTCTGATATTATGTTATGAACTTACTTACCTGTGACAGACACTGAAAAATGACTTAGATTATGAAATTTAAATAAGTTGAAAATATATATTCAATAAAAATAGGTTTATCATTAACTCCAAAAAGAATATCTATTTTATTTTGCACTCAGAATTAACTTTTAAATTAATTGTTAAAAAACACTGTTAAATATTTAATTCTCAATAGTTAGTACAGCAGGAATAAAGGGCTTATTTTCATCTTAACTGTTATAAGAATAATAAAGACCTAATACAAACACACATTCTAAAACTCTGCACGTTTATATAGACCTCCTTTTTACAATTATAAAGCTCATAACTTAAAAGACCTTTATTACAATTTAAAGTGCAGTATTTGCATTATTAAAATATAATAAAACATCAATACTCAACTTTACTGAATCCCCAGGGCTTCTAAGCACTTTAATAATCTCATGATTTCAATAAATATTAGGAGATGATAATACATGTCTGTAAATAATTTCAAAATTTGTAGAAATGTAAATAAATTATATGTATATGCTATACAGGACATTCATAGACACATTATTGAACTCAAATAATTCTCCAATAATTATTTTTAAAATTTCAAAATATATCTTGAAAAAAGTCTTCCTTGAATAAAACACTTTAATTAGCCATTAATATGAATAAAACTTATGGGAAGAAGTTAATGTATACATTTTCAGAACTCTCTGGAAATCATTCTATTCTTGTGTCACTGCTAATAGTGATATACCATTGACTAACCTCATATGATGCTGGGCCAGGTGTAATCTCCTTGGTATCTTCAAATCTCTTTGATGCTTTAACAAATAAGGGTATATGGCAGGATTTCCTTAAAACAGGATTGTATGCTGCAGGCCCTGGAGAAAAGGAAACACAAAAATCATAATAAAATACGTATTAAAATTATTGATTTGAGTCATATGTATGTTATTCTTAGGTTTATATTCTTTTTTTTTTTTTTTTTTTTTTTGGTACCAGGGATTGAACTCAGGTACTCGACCACTGAGCCATGTTCCCAGCCCTATTTTGAGGCTGGCATTGAACTCACAGTTCTCCTGTCTCACCCTCCCAAAGTGCTGAGATTACAGGCATGCTCCATTGCCCCCGGCATTGCACCTGGCTAGGTTTGTACTCTTAATACATAAAATTAGCAACAATGTTGAGCCCATTCTTTCTGAATGCTTAAAATCAGTAAGTTCAGAGCTTTTAAACATAAAGTTTAAAATGGTGTCATCTAATTAAATGTAACTAAATGTAGTATAGCAGCAATTTCCAAAAAGTAGAAAATAATACTTCCACAAGATACATATATATCATGAAAAAAATAACCCTTTTATTTCCCAAGTATTAATTTACTTCTTCCATGAGGAGCTAGTTCTTGAGCTTAATTTGGAAATATGAATAGAACTTTTAAAAGCAGAAAGGTGATTTAACAACATTCTGAGTGTTAGGTCAGAGGCAGACACAGAAAACCAGACCCTGCTGCACCGCGGCGCTGCACCAACACAACACCAGGAGCCAGCCCACTCACTGTCGTGCGCGACAAATGCAGCACACATGCGATGAGCGCAGCACGCAGGCGTCAAGCACACCAAAATGGCGGCCCCAATGATCTGTACGGAAGAAGAAGCGAACTTACAGTACGGCTCTCGGCTCATACCGGAAGGGATCTGACATCACCAGCTGCACCAAACCAATCTCAGAAGACACTGGACTCTAAGTCAACACCTCTTCCTGGCCTCAAGCCTGCCTTTTCCGGATGGGGAGAGGCTATATAACCCTGTGTAACACGAGGCACAGCG
>PVHX01000599.1:12612-157094 GCA_004024805.1 Geosciurus inauris | reverse complement strand
ATTCGTCTTACACTGAGCATTAAACGTAATAGGAACCAAGGCACAAAGATGGAACTTCAATGGAAAATTGGATGTAGTAAACACTCTGGAACAGAGTCTAACCCTAAATAAGATTTTTACACTTAAGAAAATGGGTTTCAAATCGTATTCTATAATGCCCCAAAATTCTCTGAAAGTGATCAGAGCAGCTTTTGCAGGTAAAGCCCAAGTAAAAGAGGTTTGAATTACTTTTATTCAAAACATCTCTAGAGTTAATGTTCTTGTTTAGAACTCATGTAAGATTTAACCAAAGCCTTCTAGTAAAAAACAAAAAACTAAACATACACACACACACACACACACAAAATTTTGAGAATCAATTGACAGTGTGAGCAGTTCTTAAAAGTTTTAGATTAAAGGAGATTCATGAAGAAAGTGATAGTTTAAGAAGTAAAATCAAGCAGTACTTCATAGGATATGACTTCAAGATGACTAGATTCAGGAACAATAACAATATATTTACAAACATTGGTAAGGGAATGGAACAGACATTTAGTATGAATAATGCTTGGGAAAGAATAAAAATGAGCAGTGGCTATGAAAAGAGTAAAACTGTAACAACAGTAAGAAAACACATAAAGAATATAGTACTGTAGGAATATTATGAACTGGCTTTCAATTATTTTGGGGAAAAAAATGACATGATATCCCAAATAATAATGTTCAGAAGACTATTGTAGATTGTTTGAAAAGCTCTGCAGGAAAGATGGTCTGGAGAAAAAGAATACTGCTAGTTGCTTAGGGACAATGGTTGAACTTTCAGTGAATAAAAGAGTAAGGGAAGAAAAAAATCAAATAAATAAAGATTGAAATTTTCAGGGCTACATATAAGAATGGAGGAGAGAAATCAAAGAGGAAGATAATGCAGTGAATACAATCTGGCTAGTACAACCTCACAGAAACAAAATAGGGAGGGAGAATTTGTTTTCTCCATTCACAGTTTAACCAACATTCATTGAGTGACTATCATATACCAAACCTGGTGTTTTGAGAGAGTGTGAGACATCTACCAAATCAAAGGTTTCAAGAGAGAAGACTTCATAGGAAGACTTTTCTTCACTACAGAGCATACGGAATACCACATAACTGTTGCCAACACATAATTGCCACACCCTATTTTTTCACTCCAAAAATTGGTTTATAACCTATCATTGCATATTTGTCTCATGGCATAATTCTGAACCTCATGCTGCTTAAAAGATAAACAGAGCAGCGACGTATTTACCAGTAGTGTATGGATACACATTTGTCTTCTCATCCACTAGATGCCCACACTCCCAGTATATTTCAAAAAGCCAACTTGAATGGTTTCTTTGGAGCACTGAAGTGCTAACATTAAA
This sequence comes from Geosciurus inauris, assembly GCA_004024805.1. Taxonomy (NCBI): domain Eukaryota; kingdom Metazoa; phylum Chordata; class Mammalia; order Rodentia; family Sciuridae; genus Geosciurus; species Geosciurus inauris. The sequence continues at coordinate 155,715 of PVHX01000599.1, read as the reverse complement.
CACATCTTTTATAATAGGCACTGAGGATGGCACATCAGATAATGAAACTAATGATAGCAGTGCAAGATCTTCAGATACAGAAGATTAAATTTTGTAAGTCCACACTTTGCAATACTATAGTAAATTTCCCCAAGTGTAATATTTTGGCTATAATTCACAAATCAATAACAGCTAATGTGTTAACTTTTATTTGATATGGGAAAAATCCTTGCTAAGGTGTCACAAAGAAATGATGTGCGCCAATTTGGACTACTCAGTCTTAATTACATTCACAAGTATTCCATGCATCATAATCTTGTGCAAAAGGTCATTTAGTAATAAATGATTTTAAAGTAATACCAGCACAGTTTAAAAAAATAAGCTCCACTTAACGGTTGTATCCCACTATTTTGCAAAAGAAAAAAAGGTTGGCATAATATCTGCAATGATAACATGATAAAGTACAGTATAACTATGGAAGAGTAGCAATGAATAGAATTAAATTAAGGGAAATTCAAGCAACACTATATGAAGAAATAAAATAAAAACTTTGGGCACAGAATATTGACAATGAACACAAACTGTGAAACAATAGAGTAGATATAATGATATTAATGGAATACAAAGGAATACAAAATGAATGCCTATTTATCTAACCAACATGCAATTCAAAACTACCTACTCTAAGAATATATTCCCGTTGTTACTTAAAATAAAAAATATTTTAGAATTAGTCAGTTCATATGAATCATCCTAATGGTTTTGCTTCATTAATATAGAATATTTCAAAATTTTAAATAGAAGATAATATTGAGGCTTTAGACTAATCATTCTAATATACATTAAATTAATGGCATAGCTACCAAAGGTATAAAATCTTGGTAAAAATCTAATGTGTTTTGATCTATCTGTAAACATATTGTGTGTATGTATATATAGATATAGATACACACACACACATATATATATCTATCTTTACAGATAGATTTAAAGATATATGAAGATATATGAAGACAGTGATTTTTCAAACAATCTCCAAAGATATAATCTATCTTTACAGATAGATTTTCATCCACAAACTAAATTATGCATGGAAAAATATATCCATTACTATGGTACCAAGAAAAGACACAAACTATCATCAGGAACTGAATGTATAATTCCACAGTCAGTTAATTGAAATTTTCAACAATAACTGTAATGATTTATAAAGGTTAATGCAAGAGGTAAGTCTATTATCCAAACACTATTGTAATGGTAAGTTTCATTTTCAATTATGAAGAAATATAGTCTACCCACTGCCCTTCCCATGATGCTACAACAATTGATAAATATGTACATCATGGCTATAACTTATTAAAACCAAAGAAATTATTCAAATGTTGTCATAGTAGATTTCTTTGTATTGGAATTCCTTTGAGGAGCCTTAAGTGAAGCAAAACTTCCTTTAATGTTCATCTTCGTACATTTTAGCACTTAGCCTGCTTCAAGCTACAGAGTATTTAAAAAGGTTTATTTCACTTAATCTTAAAATACATTTCCAATTACATATTCTACTGCTTATGTGATACAGGTCAAAGACTTACATTGCTTCACCAATTCTGATTCACAGCTGGATTATGCAGAATCTATCTTCTATTTATACACCAAAATACCACATTTTAATCAGATGTCATGGAAGAAGAAAACTTCTCATTCTAAATCAAACACCTATAAAAAGTCTGCCTCAATCATGACCAGTATATAATAGGAAACTCAAGAGTAGGTGATTCTTATAATTACATAGTTTTCAGCCCTATGCCAAGTCAGTCTCTATGAAATGTCAACCAATGCTACAGGGCAAAAATGGAAGGGAACAGGAATAATAAGTAATTTAAAATAAAAATCTGTGCTTCTCGCCCTTCAGTATGACCACTTTGGTACACTATAGTGGACTCTGAAATAACTTCTATAAAACTTCAAAATCTCAAATTAAAAAAAAAATCACTGTCTTCATGAGCTGAATTTTTGAAGTCATGCAATCATTTTTACTTATGAATACTGAGCCCATTTTTCATGTATGGTGACAGAAATTGACTGAAAGTTAATATACTATATGTGAGTGTCTCTTTATGAATTAAAAAGCATTTAGAAAATTGTTTGTTGAAATGGCATGACTTTAAAATGCCATATAGAGAGATTATATTTTTACAGAACACATTTTCCCTCACTAATTTTTTCAGCTTTACAAATAAAGTAACACCAAAGACAAAAGGTTAGTATACAAAGTGTTATAAAAGTCAGAGACTTTAGATATAAAAGCTCTTCTACTGCTTCTAAGATTTGACTTGATTAAATGCACTTCAGATTATGGCCACTGAATTAAAGATCCTATAAAATTGAGATTATATGTAATTAGAAAAAAAAATTAATTCCAATATTGCATAAATTTTTAAACAAACTTTTCATGTATTTACCATCCCATTAACTTCTCTGTCCAAAACCAAAATGGTATTATATATTTTAAACAATAAAAACCTTTACTTCTTTAAATATTTAAGGATATCTTAAAGTTACTACAGAATATCCAGGAATTGTTGCCAACACCATCCCTAGGAAATGAAATATTATAATACACTCCAAACTAAGCAGACTGAGAAATGCAACTATCGCAGTCTACCTAAATCATGCACCTGTGAAGACGTGTGTTCCCAGCATTGATTCAGCAATAGGGCTATCACTACATACTTAATCTGAATTTCTACAGAACATTAAATAATTATTTAAGTTGCTTGCTTGTCAATGGTTCCTGGGAAAATTCAATCTAAGAATATATTTTATAGAGTAGTATACAGCATTAAATATGCAAATACATTCTAAACACAATTATCTGTGTAATGTCTTAATCCAATTACTGTAACTGACCGATTGTGTTCTAATTCCATGGTTCCCTGGAATTGTGGCAATGCTTCAGTTTATGGATATACATTCTAGTGTGTAAGACAAAGCAATCTAAGTTTCTAGATAGATAATATATAAAAATAAAATCAAAGCACATTAAAACAAAACCAAAATATATGCAAAACTCACATGGATTTGGCTTGACTTAAATATCTCTTCAGACAGCAATGTCTATTTATCAGTGTACTTCAAAGAACATAAATTATGAAAAATGTGCATTCATAGCCCTGTCAAATGAAGTATGTGAACTGCTGGTATAAAAAAAGATAATTTTACTCTCCAATACATAAGTGCATTATAAGCAAATTTGAATGAATTTCACTAGTCTTAAAACTGTAGGTATAACACAGTTTTGTATGAATTTTAAAGAACCAACTAGAAGAATAATAACCTAAAACCAATTTGGGTTTACAGTATGTAAATAAGTAACACATGAATGATTTTTATTAATGAATGAACAAAGTCACCAAATAATTTAAAATTATCTTCAAACTAAATAAAAAAACACAATTAGCTTGAAATATTAGTAGCAAATTTTAATTTCGTAACTGAAATATCACTTTGGTTTTATATTCTATTGTTCACATTTTAGAATTTTGAACCTGTATGCCAAGAAAATCATTTAAACAAATGTTAAATAAGTCCTAAAAGTCTATACACATTCAAAGTGTCTCTTAGGGGGCTCAGGTTGTGGTTCAGTGGCAGAGCGCTTGACTTGCATGTGTGAGGCACTAGGTTCGATCCTCAGCACCACATAAAAATAAGTAAAACACAAATAAAGACACTGTGTTCATGTATAACTAAAAAAAAAAAACATTTTAAAAAAAGTTCTCTTCAATCACCATCATTATTTTAGCACTCTATTTAGACTCAATTAATAAAGCATCCCTTTACTGGCACTTATCTCTAGAAATATATGTAAAAATCAGGGTAATCTTTGTAAGACATGTCATATCACAAATCAAGCTACATAACAGAAATACTTTATTTTTAAATAATCAAAACATTTGATTAATATTAAATCAAACTAAATTGTTAAAGAAAGTTACAATAAATGATCTATGATTTAAAGCAAATATTAAATAAAATGACTAATTTTTACCATTTAAATTGTGACTACTTGACATTTTTTCAACTTGCTAAAAACTGTAAATCTCCTAAGTATGTCTGGATTTGAATCTGCTCCTACCATCTTTATTTGAATAGCCCTGATAGAATAAAGCTGGACTCACAGAGTTTACAGTTAATCTGAAATAGGGGCCTACATGATTTATTTAGTTATAAGCCAAGGTTAAGGTAGCATTTGAAACTTAAATTAACAGATTCTGCATCCTAAAACAAATATATTTTATAAATTAAAAGAATGATTTCCATACTTAGGTGTGGTTTTCATACTTTGATATCATTGTTCATTAGATGTTTACATTCATCAGAGATTAAAAATAGATTAACTACTGAATATCTCAGTAACTTCGTGGTTTTTAAATTTTTTAAATTTTTTAATTAGTTATACATGACAATAGAATGTATTTATGCACTTTAATATATCATACATATATGGGGTATAATTTCTCATTTTTCTGATTGTACATGTTATAGAATCAAATTGGTAATGCAGTCATATATGTACATAAGGTAATAATGTCTGACTCATTCTACTATCCTTCCTATCCCATATCTTCTCCCCTCCTTTCACCCCCCTCTACCTAATCTGAGGTAACTCTATTTAATAAATTAACTCTATTTACACATATAAATCTAAATAAGATTTTTTTTCACTCTAACTGTGCTCTCCGTTTACTCTGATCCTGTGGGCATATAATGTAAATATTTTCTAGTATTGTTACCATGCCTTCATATACAACAGACTGAGAATTCAGCAGAATTCCTTCCTTTCAAAGCTTCTCATAGCCTACCACTGGTTAAATTTAACCAACAATAATAAGATTGGATTTTTTTATATTAATGACTACTTCCAAATGGTTAAGGGTTTCTACATCTGGCTTCATACCTGCAATCCATTGGGCTTCTACATTACCATTAAATAGCTTTGAACATGTTAGCCTCTGATCTCTGTGTTACATGGTTTGAAATATTAGGAAAAATAAAGAAGATTGTATGCATCACACATTTGAAACTAATCTTCTTAAAAGTATGGCTTATGGGGCAAGGGCATTGAAATAATCCCAGTTAGTGTTAAAATGTAGATTCTTTAGGTTCATGCCAAAATAATAAATCATATTCTCTGAAAGTTGGACCAAAAAAATACAAGTTCAATAAAATTCATTGCTTTAGACGTACTAAACTACAAAAATTTAGTATGTTGCTGTTCTCAAGTATATTTAAATATTAAATCCTTTTATCCCTTCAAATAATTTCAAGAACTAGTGATTCTAAAATTCTTGATGAGACAGTAATTTAATCTGAAATGTTATAAGAACCTCTCATGTCTCTATGCCTACCTATCACAACAACAAATGTTGAAATGAGATGAACCTGGGAAGAGTCAACTTAAGAATCACCTTGAATCTATTCATGTAATCTTAAACATGTTATCAATCCTCTTTCATTTTACTGTCCTTTCAGTAATAGGTGATATAGCATATAAATGTTTATAAATATGTTTAGAATAATGGTTACTTGAGAGGAAAGATCAATTAATGGGAGATTGGTATTATGAAGATAAGAAGGACTTGCTTTTTAGTGTATACTCTTTAACATAGTATAAATTTGTCCTGAGTATATCGTACTATTTTAATCTTGGACCAACTTTATAAAACTTATTTCATGATCATAGAAGATATAATTCTTTCAAGAACAAATATATTTTCATCTCCATTTTACGTTAGCCTATTATTTTCTAGAATAAATCTTAAATTTAAGTTCAAGCTTTCTCTTCACTATGCATGCGATGTGACCTTGATAAATTCTCTAAAACTAGTTAATCTTTAGTTTCCTCCTTTGAAAAGAGAGAGAAAGTATCCCAGAGAATTTAAGCAATTTTTGCAAAGTTACACAATAAGGACAAAATCATTCAAGTGTTTTTAATCCTTGGAACATCCCTAAAAAGAGAAAGGTAGAAATTATTCCTAAAATTTTACAGGACACTAAATTTTTAAATAGCAGAGTTGTGACTTGGTGATTATTAACAGCACTTTTCAGTATTTCATACAGCCATGTAATCTTTACCACCTCCAAAAACATCAAATACACCAAACAAACATCAGATTAATTAAATGACAATATTAGGCTTCTATCTGACCATTACATTTTCCTAACAGATAAACTGGTTATAGGACAAGGAATAGACTGAAGTCTAGTTGATAAATTCAGGAATTTTGTCCCTAGATTTTTAACTCATTAGCATAACTGAAAGTGGATTTAATTTTTCTTTTACATCTATATTCTAAGTTATAATAAGTATAAATAAATTTAATGAAAACACATACGTCACAATCCTAAAAATCAAGTTGTCTTCAAATCTCCATATTGCCACACTGCTAGGTGTCAAGGTTGCCATACACCGCTACTTTCTAAGCTGTTCTAAATAACTATTTTTTAAAAAATCTAGCCTTAAATGTTATTTTCCTAGAATATAATAGTCTACAACACAATAGTGCTACATCCCATCTTTTGGTGGAGGCTGCCTCACTGTGGCAGAATGCAATGTGTCATGTTCTCTAAGGTACAATTTTCTTTTTTTTAAACTGGGAAGAAAATATGTGCATGAGACTAAAAAATATATAAACTTAAATACAGTATTTTTACTGCTTCTTTCAGGATCTATTTTTAGCTTCATGTTTGAAGAGGTCTTTGGACCCCAAGGAACAGTCTCACTCAGATAAAAATATTCTTTCTGTAGGTAACAAATAAAGCAAATAGAATTGCTTAAATAGAATGGTCATGTGTGCTGTCTGTTTTGAAAACTGAAGCCATTATTCACTTTACACCGAGTGACCTCTGCTGGTCAGAAAGACACACATTAATAGACACCAAACCTACCAGGAAGCAGTTGTAACTAATTTCTGAATTACTCATATATATGTGTGTCATAAGATGATGCCTGCTATTCACTTACTGCAGAATAATACAGGAGTACCTATTTCAGGTACTGAAAGTCAAGAAGCAAATAGCAAATTAACGTCTTTAAAAAAACAATGAGTTAATATTTTTCTCCATTAATAACTGATTTTAGCTGAAATGAAAGTGGGCACCAGAGGTCTTATTGTAACAATTATTTAGGAAGGAAATATACTCTGTAATAAAACATTTTAAAGTTTTTATATTTTTAACCATGTAACAAATGGAAGATTAGCATTGGTATACTTTTAACTGAAAGGAACAAATCTCTCCATCATAAGCACATGACTTGTTATATCTCATAAATAAAGGATTTATTTAATTAAGCAATATAGTCACAGATCTGACATTTACCTTCTCTAAAATGGAATATGCTACCTTATCAGAAACAGTAAGAACTAATTAGGACAAGATACCCAGAGGGTGATAGTAAACCTTTTAATAACCAACATCAAGATGTGTTTTTTAAACTTAGGTATACCAGAAAGTGTAAGAAAACTGCAGATTCCTTTTCTTTAGGATTTTAATAGAAGTAAAGACCTTTGACTTAAAGTATACCAATAAAAACATTAAAGTTGCCTGCAAAAATTTTGATGAAAATAATTATTATAAACCCTGATTACTAATTATTGCGACATCTCCTTCCCCTCTTTTTTTTTTTTTAACAATGTCCAAGGGGGAAAAAGGAAACATATTTGTTCTTTGCTTCAGCAAATGCTAAAATCTATTTATATGCAAATAAGCTATCCATTATTAGTATGAGAAGAGACTTGTGCATAAAGGGAGAAATAAATTATCACTAGAATCCATTAATGAAATCTATTTCAAAACATAACATTTTACAAGAGCCCTCACTCATGTAATATTTGTTTAAGCCTCGAGGGGAAATAGTGAGTTCTATATTTAGATGAAGTCTGATACTACATTATTTCCCATGCCAATTTGTTTTATAAAATGCATTTATCCTTTCCTTAGAAATGACAGATGTAACTCCAGTGAGTCCTTTTAGAGAACTTCATCATTGAAATCAAAGTCCCCTGTGTTTATTCCCTAATTGCCAGACTTTGGGTGGTTGGGGGGGGATATTTTTGCTCTGTTATAATTGTTATTTCTTGAGATTTAAAATATCAACCATTTTAATACTTTAATAATAATGTACAAATCGGTGAGTTTTAAGAAAAAGCATGAGCCTTTCTGAGATAAGATGGATATCCATGAGAAGAATAAAGTAAGCCATAATCAATAGACCTATAAAGTGATTTCAAATGCCTTATCTCTTTTCTTTTCTTTTTTGTTCTTTAGTTCATAAATTCTTTCTTTTGCCCATATTTGAGCTTCTGTTTCTGTAGATAGTTCTTCTTCCTGATATGATCATCTTTGCAGATAAATGACCAATGCTGAACTGAAATCCCTTTATTTTGATAAAATGAAGACCACTCTTATTTTGTCTTATGGTTTTTACTTTTGAGATTTTTAGTAAGAAGTCTTTCTTCACTTCTTAGATTGCAATGACATTCTCTAAGATTCTTCCCTATTATCTTTATAGTTTTACCTTTTTATTTATGTGCTTAATCCATCTGGATTCCATCTTTGTATATGGTATTTTGTAAATATCTAATGTTACCTTCTTCAGTAAGTTTGTCAAAGTTCCCAGGATGTCCTACTAAATAATTTTTCTTTACCCACTGATTCATGGTGACATATTTACAATAAATTGTCTACATACATAGATGTATCTATCTCTGAGGATATTTTTTTGTTTCATAATCCATTCGTCTTGCTTTTGTGTCAAAACTGCAATGATTTTATTCATATAGATTTGTCATGTGTTTTACTAAATGATAAAGGAATTCCTTCCCTTCCTAACTCCTCTTTTTCTTAGCCTTTCACATACCTTTATTCTTATGTACACTTGAATGTGTTTATCAATTTCTTTAAAAATTCCAAGGGAATCTTATGAGCAATTACATTTATATATTAAGGCAGAGAAAATTGAAATCTTTATTAAATTTCATTCTATTCAAAAGCGTAGGACATCCTTCAATTAAACAGATCATTATTTATGTCCATTAATAGAATTTAGTTAATTCCTAAAATCTATTCCAGCAAGTGTGAAGAATTTTCTAATTAGTTCTAGTAGCTTCTGGGATTTTAAAAAATTGTTAAAGCTGGGTGTGGTGGCACACAACTGTAATCTCAGCGTCTCAAGAGACCGAGGCAGAAGGATTGGGAATTCAAAGCTAGCCTCACCAACTTAGTGAGGCCCTAAGCAACTCAGTAAGGCCTGGGTTCAGTTCCCATTACAAAAAAAGAAAAGGCGGTAAGATGCTATAATTTTCAATTTAAGGAAGTTTTAACTCTTTTCTTCCCATCTTTAATTTTCTTCTGTGGTCTTAAGGTATGCTATCCTTAGGTATTGATATGAACTACCTATTTTGTTGAGAAGGTTAGGTAATTATGCATATCTTCCTTCCTTTAAGAAAAAATGTGTAGGTCTTAGGTTTATAGCCTTTATCAAGTTAAGAAACTTGTGTTCCCAGTTTTCTGAGTTTTTTTGTGCTTCTATCTCAACTAAATGAACGTAATTAAAAGATCGTCTTTGTAGTTATTATTAAAGGCCTTCCTTAAAAAGTACAGCACAGAAAAATGAAAACACTATAGAATGCACTGGTAACCAAACTATTATTGACTCTAACCCTGTTGGTTTATCTTTGCCCTTAGGTGACAAAGCAGATTGGGATGCAACATTCTTCTACCTATCACTCCTCACTACACTTCATGCTGGCTCTTCAGAAGAAAGAGAATAGGGAAATGAGGTTAAGGTATTATGGCAGAAAGGAGATCAGATACTCATTTATCCTAAAGCAAGTCCCAAAATCAATATATCCATGCCTCTGCCAACCAACATAGATTTGTAAGTCAAAACTGTTGTTAAACAAGGTAACAAGAATTTCATGTTTTGCAAAATGAAAGTTTCTATGGTTAGATGATGATAATGATAGCTCACGATATGAATGTATTTTTTGCCACCAAATTGCATAGTTTAAAATGGCTAAGATGGTAAACTTTATGTGTATTTTGCCACAATGTTTAAAAAAATAATTTTAAGTTCCATATAATTGCATAAAAACATAATGGTGCATATATGAAGCTAATAAAAATACAGGGAAATTTAAACAACTGATTCCATTAGTTATAGAAGAGAAAATACAAATGAAATTCTATGTAAGACTATTCTAAAAGGTCATGGCTTTGAAGACACAGAAAGAAAATTAATCATTGCATTCTACTTGCCTCATCATTGAGTAATTTTGAAATGTTTGTCTCTGGTATTTTGAAGGAATAAGGCAAAAGTCTATTGCTTTTCTCTAAGTTGTTCTATACAATCTGGTTTGTTACAGTGTGAATGAATCATACACAAACACACACACAATAATACACACATGTAGACACATATACAATATGACCAAGGTCCCAGATGCCTCCTCCAACTGATTCCTTTCATTCAATCTACAGTGATGTTTCCTGAGTTTGGCAAAAATTGTGAAAAACCATGGACACTTAAAATGAAAGCCTAGTTAAATGCTATTTTCATCTCTGTGGTTGGTTTTTAAAACTATATTTTAAAGAGGTTTAAAACAGTTTTGAAAAGAAGGGATATGGTTTTGAACTGAAATATCTGAATCTTTAAATGTATTTGAAATTCATAAAGTGATCAGAAGGAGTGGGTGAAAATTAGACACATAATTACTCATAGTTTAATATCTATAGTAAGATATGATTAAAAAGGTAAAATTATATAAATAAATATATTAAGCATATACTTTGTGCATGCATATATATTCTTATATAATAATAATTTATCACTTAATAATTACAAATTAACTTTATTTTTACATTTTTATTTATTTATATTCCTCAATAAAACTCTTTAAAAATTAAAACAAACTATCATTTATTTGGGTGTAATCATTTATACTTAATTTTTCAGCATGAGTTTTATTGTATTTCAATAAACATGTTTGCTATATAAATAGTCTAAAGATGGGTGAAGATGGTAATGTCTATTTATCATTTATCAGACACAATTTCAACTCAAGTTTTTCTAAGCACTGAAGCATTATTCTCAGGTCTTTTCCACAGAATGAACATTTTCACAGGATGTTAGCTGCTATCACACATGGTAAAGTATTCTGTGGCCAAATGAATTTGGACTAAACATGCTTAAAAATAAGTTTCTTTATTTATAGTTCATATAAAAAATAAGTTTCTTATAGTTCATATAAGAACCTCTGATATGGTAATTCATACATAAAGAACAAGTACAATACTGTGAATTTCTAATACATTTGATCATGGACTGCTTTTCTTTCTTTTTTTTTTTGGCAGGGAGGGTGGATTTTGTTTTCATTTTGTTTTTGTTTGGTTTCATTTTTGTAAAAAATCTTCTCAAAGAACTAGAGTTTGTATAAAAAAAAAACTTTAGAAATTATTGGTTTCCAGGATAGGCACGTAAGTTACTCAATTTCTAGTGTTATTTTGAACATAGCAATTCGAAAATTTTAATTAAAGTCAGTTATAATACTGGTTAAAAAGCACACATGAAAGTAAGTGGAGATAGAATTACAACAAAGACATTTTTCTACTCATTAAAAAATACAAAGCAAATTAAAGCTAAATAGTTCACATTAAACTGCCATTTATATCATTTTTGGTTTTGGATATTATGGAACTATACTTTCTTTAATTTGCATCATTAGTCATTTTTAGCAAATGCATATTATTGTCTAGTCAAACAATAGTTTCATCAATTCAGCACAGAATATCTTCAGGTGGGCATAAAATATGAACCAAAAAATTTCATCTGTAGTGAAGAGTATTGTCTATAATTGGCCAAAGCTGCAAGGAACTTATTCATTTATATTCTCTTCAACCCATCTTCTAATCAAAAAATATAAATCTCAACAGCATATTATCTATGATAAGTTTGAAACTTGCATGATAGAATTCTATAATAAAGGCAAATATAGTTAATCAGGTAAATGAAATACTTTTGATGTCCAGAAGTTCATTTAATTCTAAATAGTGGTTTATAAAGAACTTTAATAACATTAATGTCATTCTTTACTGCTATTGGTTTTTTTTAAATTTCATCTGAGGCACAAAGTAAAAGTCATCTAAGTATGTGGAAATTGTTTGCTTTTAGGTTGAAAAAATCTGTGCATAAAGGTATTTCCCAATTTGTTACTTATCTTAATTTACTTCCTTCCTTCTTTATGGCCACACTAATTTATTCAAGATCTTCATAAACAGATCTAATCTTGGTGAAAGTCTTATTTGACCTAGGAGTCACTTTCAAATATGAACATAACTATTGAAGCAGCTGACCCAGAGCCAAGAAAAAATAAAGGGTTTTGCAAGGAAAAGGCTCAGGTGGAGTTATGCAATCTATTTGAAAAATTTGAACAAATTTTTCAGTAGATCCTACAGAAGTCTTATAACATTCTTAGGTTACAAAAATAACATTTTTGAACCATATTTGTATACAGGGTTAATATTCAAAATATATAAGGAGCACATTCAATGCCAAAAAAAATAAATAAATGAAAGGGGCTTGAATAAATACTTCTTAAATGGCAACATACAAACAGCTAATAAGTACATGAAACAACCTGTTTGCTTTGTCTTCATCTTTCAACACTGGTCATTAGAAAAAGACAAATAAAGACCACAATTAACAAATGTAATTCTACATTTGTTAGAATGGGTATTATCAAAAAAAAAGATTAAAGACACCAAATGTTGGAGAGAATGTGGAGAAAGGGAAACTTCATTACAGTGTTGACAGAAAGATAAATGGGTACAAGTATTAGGAAAAACAGTAAGAAGATTCCTTAAAAAGTTTTAAAATAGAACTGCTATATAAACCAAGGACTTCTATTCTGAGTATTTACCCAAAGGAAACAAAGAGATGTCTATAATTCTACATTCATTTTGTCATTATTCGCAATAGCCAAGATATGGAAACAACCTAAGAATCAATAGAGAGACGAATGGATAAATCGTGGTGTATATTTGTGTATGTATGCACACATGTGCACGTGCACGCACGCGCACACACACACACACACACACACAGGAATAGTACTCACCCTTGAAAAAGAAGGACTTTCTGACATTTCCAAAAATATGGATGAATTTGGAGGATATTTCAAACACAATAGCCAGACACAATACCACATAATTTCTCCTATGCTTAGAATATTTTTTTAAAAAGTCAGATAGAAACAAGAGCATAGTATTTACCAGAAGAAGGGGTGAAGAGAAGGGGGAGAAGGAACAGAGGGGTGAACACTGGGGAGATATAGGTCAAAGGATTGCAATGATATAGGATGAATAAGTCTAGAGAGCTAAAGCAGAGCATAAGAACTAAAGTTAATAATAACACATTGTATAATGGAAATTGGCTAAGAGCACAAATTTTTGATTCTCCACCACACACACAAAGATAACTATATGAAGAGTATACTAGTTGGTTTGATTGCAGTAATAATTACTCTAGTAATCAGTACACTATGTATATGTATATTAAAGAATCACATTGTATACTTTAAAATATACAATAAAATATTTTAAAACAACAAATAAAGCTATATGTCATTAAAAATAAAATACATTTTTTTTCAGGAATCCATGAAATGAGAGATAATAAGAAAAACTATTATTTTTCTCTTAAGTGTCATTTTGTTTTCTCTTAAGACATACGTTACACAGTGTCAAGAGCTACGACCTAGAATACTTTGATTATACTGTAAGCAGTACTCATTTCTTAGATTGATATTGCACAAAATGTTAGTTTATTATCTTCCACATCTAGCACTGTGCCTTTGTACGGAGTGGCTGCTTTTAAATATTTTCAGAGTGAACAAAGGGATGAGATTAAACATACTCAACTATAAGATTTGACATTTTGACCATTATCTCATTTATATAGACCTCGTCATGTTTATATAAATGATTATGAATTTAAGTCATTATTCTGAAAAACTAAATAAACAAAAAATAGTATAATTTTTTCAAGCTTTTCAGAGTTTGAACCACCTATCAATAATCTTTCATTGTAAATTCTTGATGGATGCTATTGAAACTAAAGTTAAGGAAGATTCCATATCTTATTTTTTCTGTTCAATAGAGTGCTAATTCATAGCATCTTGATGCTACAGGGGATACAAAGAGGGAAAAACTAATCAAATTCTATCTTTAAAATATTCCAGGAGAGTGGAAAAGGACAATGAGACAATGAGACATATACGTCTATAGTGCAAATTAAATAAGATAGATATTGTGAGTTCTGTGGGGCTCTGAGTAAGTGAGAAATTGCATCTGGTTGGAAGAATGAGAAAACGTTTTCACAAAAGAGGCTATTTTAAATAGATCTGAAAAAAGCAACTGATATTTTGCTAAATAAGTGCAAGCAATTCCCAGTTGAAGGAAAGAAGCACTGTGTAAGTCCTTACATAGTAAATAACGACGTATTTTGAGAATTGAATAGTATAGTTTAATTAAATAATATAGTAGAATACCAGAATATGGAGAGACTAAAGAACAGAGAACATAGGACTGAAATGCAAAGTATGGAGCTGTAACAAATACAATGAAGGCTTTGCATCAATCTAACAGTCAATAGTGAGCTTGGAAATTGGCATGATCTGAGGTGTGTTTTAGGAGACCTTTGAACCACTCATCCTTCCACATATATGAGAATTTTAAAATGGCCTCTAAGATAATAATATTCTTTTCTTCTTTTGTAATATTTCCTAGAGAGTAAACCGGACAATTCTATCCATGTTACTCAGAATATATAATATATTGTATTCTGAGTAAAATAAGCTATGACAAGTGTAAGCCCTAAGGCAATTATTAGGTGGTTTTATGTTGATGTTAAATGGCTCTAATTCTTGGGAGAAATAGAGAACAGCTGAGGAGTGCTAGTATCCCATCATTCTTACATATTAAACTCCCACAAATATTTAAATAAAATTATTTGTATACCAAACATTTGCTAAACTAGTTAATTTTATTTAAATATTAGTTTTAACTAAGGTGATTATTCATGTACATTAAGAAAATTAAATCAGATTATATGGTTCAAATGGAAGTCTGTACTAAATTCCTGGGGTTTTGTTGTTGTTGTTGTTGTTGTTATCATCTGTTTTTCACATACAAGATCATGATGATGCTTTAAAAGGTATTATTCCAATTACAAAAGAGATTACCCTCTGTTTGATACCACTGCTGTGGTATATTCAGAAATAGTTCCTTATAAAATCACCTACTTAGTCAATGTAGAAACAAGCTACTAATGGTTTAAGAATCAAGAAATGTGCTTGCAATATGGTAGAATTTATAAACTTGTATTTTCACTTCAAAACACTGGACTAAGCCAGAAAAGTTTTCAGTCAAATTTAAGTCATCCTAACTTTCACTTTGAGAATAATTGCTCAAAACTAGAAGTAAAGCTATCCAGAAAAGTGTCTTAATTAATCCAAAGAATCAAATTCACAACAGTTAAAAGCAATTGTGGCATAATTTATTGTACTTTAAACTATAAAACTCTGTATTAAAATTTGTATAATAGTTATTTTAAAAACTATTTCCTTCTTCATTTTCCCTTATTGTCTATGGATTTCATGAGAAATCGTGTCATATATTTATTCACAAAGCTTTTACACTATGCTATAAATATAAAATATCACAGCCTCATATATCTTACTAAAATAAACATTTTCACCACATAAGATCTTTAGTAAAATTAACAATGCCATAAATAAAACATCAGGAAAACTGTTATCTTAATTTCTGCAAGAAAACATGCTTAGAATTTACAAAAACTTGGATGAATAAAATAACCTTACACTCATTGATTGTCATGTATGGTACAATAAACCTAAATTAAAATTCACTTGAGAAAATTTGGGGGAAGCACAAAATATATATATACACATATATGATTTTATTTTTATAAAAACATTTATCTTAGCCAATTAAAAAGCAGATAAAAAAGCAACAAAATGAAAGATATAAAAATCTCATTCCATTTTAATGCTTGTTTAAAAAATAAAGTACTAATCTTAACATCTGGATTTCTAATCTTGCATGTAAAATGTAGTAAGAGAAGATGACAGTCACTTGAGCTAATTTATCTTTTGGGCTTAAGTACTTCATATTTTTCTCCAAAAAGTTCTTAGATGTTCCAAAAGCTGATGTCTTTGTAATCTTATAACCTTTATAGTACCTTTATAGTAGAATTATTTTTCACTACACATATGGTCACTTGATAATTTTAGATGAAATGTGGTTGAATAGGAGAATTATAGGCAGTATCATTAATTTGTTGCTAAGCCTTCAATATATTCTGTTACTTTATATACATAAAAACCACATCGATTTAAGTTTTAATGTTCTAAATTAAAGGCCACCATAAAAAGTTTAAAATATGTAACTTTGCTACAATGATAGTCATATGTAAGTTCATATATTTTAAAGTCAAAAGTTCAGAAACATAATTAATTCCCCGGCTTCATCCAATGAGATTTCCTCTGCAATATGCTCATAATGTGATTATCCAACTTGACAGTGAACTTCCTCCATAATTGCTCCTATCGCTAGAAAACAAAAAGACGTGGTTTTTTTTTTGTTTTTTGGTTTTTTTTCAAAAAAGAAAACTACTAAGAAGTAACTTTAATTTCAACCATAGACTATATACAAAGTACTCAATTCCTGGGTTGTGGTTTGTCAGGACTTAATACAGACTGGATAAAAACTATGAGATGAGGGTATATCCAAAATCTAATCAGTGAAATCATAAATGCATCGATGACTATCAGTGGAATAGAAAAGAGGATTTTATAAAGCCTTCATTATTATACTGACCACAATATTGCTATCTTATTTGACTTTCTTTACTTAACTTGGCAAAGAGCACAGAAAACGCAACTATCCAGCAATTCTAAAGCATCCCACAAATTATCACATTAATAAGAGACTCAAAAACTCCTGAAATATTCCATCACATCTTCTGATTACTGTTTATATTACCTACACCAGTGTATGTCTCATAAGAGGTACTCAACAAATAAATGTTAACTACATGAATGAATCAATATGAGTTAAGAAAAATGGGAGGATGACAAAAAGCATCTCTCTGCATAAAGTAAAACATGGGCTAGGGGTATAACGCAGTGGTAGAACACATGTGTAGCATGCACAAGGCTCCTGATTTGATCCCTATCAATGAAAAAAATATTTTAAAAAAATGTCCACAAAAGACTCCTTAATCTTCATAGGGTTACAAAATCAACCCTAGATATAAAAAAGGATGGAAAAGAGAATATTTGGCTTTCTAGTCTCCATAATGGAGAGAACAAGGGATAAGGGACATTGTAAAGAAGTGTGATGTTGGCCAAACAACGGAATCTCCAAATACTGCAATATATTATTTCAGTCAAGTTTTAAAACCTCACAAATGCCTGACACAGTTACTTATGAAGAAAAGAAGTTTATTTAGCTCATAGTTCTGGAAGTTCAAAGTCCAAAGGGCATAGTTCAGGTTCTATGGCAAGGGTAAGGCTGTTATCTCACAGCATGGATACCAATGGCAGAAGCATGTGTGGGGGCAAATATGTGATTATACGTGGAACCAGGAACTGAAAGAATGGGAAAGACCAGTCTTCCTCCTTTTGTAACAACTTTCTTAGGAGAACTCTAGTGGTCCAATGAGAACTACCTTCTAAGAACCTACCCCCAGTGACCTAAGGACCTCCCAATGGGCCTCACTCCGTTAATTTCCTACCACCTACCAGTAGCACAAACCTAGGAACCAAACCTCCATGAACATTTTAGGGGACACAAACAGCATACATAGCAGTCACACAATGCCAGAGTTTTAATCCATACTTTCAAATTCCTAATTTCTTACTGTCAACCCGTGTACACAATTAAGAAGATTAAAGAGTAATCTCTTTAATCTTAATTGTGTGCACAGGGCACACAATTTAATTTATACCCACATTTTCTCAGTTGCATTCCTTCCTTCACATCTTTTGTAACTAAACATTTTACAAATTTGAAGAGCTTCTTTGCCAATTCTTTGGGCATCCTAATATGCTAAAATTACTATTCCTTTTCTTTCTTACTGAAATCACTCTCAATTTCTTATTTGTATATTTTTGGAAGCATCCTTAGTCCAAAAGAGACATTTTCTCTTTTAGGGTTTCATGAAGCTTATATTTTCTTAATTTAAATGCTGTCTAAATTTCACATGGAAATTTACAAAAATGGAAATATAAATTTAGAAGTTGGAGCAGATATTGTTGGTTGCTTGGTCCATAGCCATTGCTAATTTCATCATTGCTTACAGATTGATTTTAGTGAGATGTTTGAATATCTATTCAATACCCTGGTATGGTTTGGATGTGTATTATCTCCCAATATCTCATGTGTAAGACAATGCAAGAATATTCACAGGTAAAATGATTAGATTATGAGGTTTGTAATTAATCTACTGATAGCAATTAACTGGATGGTAAATGGAGGCAGATAGAGTGTAAATGGAGGAGGTGGGGGCATGTTTTGGGGGTTCATATTTCGTCCTTAGTGAGCACAGTTCTCTCTGGTTCCTGTTGCCATGTACTGAACTGCTTTCCTACTCCACACTCTTCCCTCATGATGTTGTGCCTCACCTCAGACCCAGAGCTGTGAAGCTGGCCATCTATGAACTGAAACCTCTGAAACTATGAGCACCAAATAAACTTTTCCTTTTCTAAAATTGTTCTTGTTAGGTCTTTTGATCACAAGCTGACTAGAACACACCCCAAGAGAATGGACTTTGATTAGTTTTATTTATTGTTTCCCAGCAAATTTAGCTATAGAAATGTTTCAAAACCATGGTTAATAATACCTAAGAGGATCTCTTCTGGGTGGTTTGGGCAAGTGTTAGCATTTGCAAAAGAGTTACAGAAAACAAGTCCTGCCAATTCCTATATGTCATGTGAAATCATGTTTAGAGCTGCTTCCTTCCACTCCTTGCTATCATCAAGTGAAAGGCCTACAGATAAATAAAAAAGCAGTCCTCTGAGGTTTACAGATCAGAAAGCAAAAAAGCATATTCACCCTTCATTTCCACAGCTGAATTACCTGAAACTGAAAGCCCCAAACCAGAGTATTACTTCTATGTGGGAATATAAACTTTTAATAAATATGAAAGGTTAAAATATGTGTCATAGTTTTAATGTGATATAGGTTATTGTTTTGTCATTGTTCCAATGATTTAGTGAAAACTCAATCTTATTAAAGTACACCACACATGCCAGATATTAGAAATATAAGTTAGAAATAACAGAAAGCTTAGTTTATTGAAAGGAAATTGAATTGCTCAGTGACTTATAATACTAACCTAAAGGTTTTCTCAGAAGAGTAATTTCACTTCTGATTTTGAGAATTTCCAATTACAAAAGTCATAGAGCAAAAAGGGGAGGAAACATTATTTTCCTGATTGAATAGATCAGGAGACAACAAGCTTTTTCTGTAGAGGGTCAGAGAGTAAATATTTTAGATTTTGTGAACCATATGGTCCTGCTGCAATAACTCATCTCTGATGCTGTTGTACAAAGCAGAAAATGTTTTAATGAATGAGCATGGCTATATTCCAATAAAACTTTTTATTTATAGACACCAGGAGTTGAATTTCATATAATTTGATGCAAAATAGTATTCTTATTTTTATTTGTTCTTCTTAAAATATCTTAAACTTATATTTAAAATAGCCAGATTTAGTTTGCAAGCCTGAATGAGAAGAATTCTAGTAGTATGACTTGTTTGCTCTTACTTCCCCACCACAATGAAAAAAAGTCTAATTCCTCGTACTCCCACAGGACTGGGAGGAAGTGTGCTTTGGGTGTCTGTTCTATAGGCATGATCCAATATAGCAACTGTTTCAGGAGAATTAATTTCAAGGGACTTCAAATTAATGTATATATCAAACAATGGACAAATTAGATAAATTGATTCAGTTACTTAGGGAAAATGTCAGAGATCCTCTGTTCTTCTTACCACTACTAACTTTTATGTTGCTTTATTCAAGACTAAAAACTTCAAACCCTTTACCTTATAATCTTTATTTGTTATACTTATTATAGAGTATAAGTTTCCACTATTTTTCTTATTCAATATCACTATATGTGTATATTCTATTTAGCCATTTTTCACCATTTTATTTGGTATTTTGTAGTAAGTAAGTAGCTTAGATAAAGTACCTATGCTAAAGAAGTAACAGCAGCGTAGTAAGAATTTACCTAGTTAAATTAAGAAATACCTCAATCTAAATTATGAAAATTATAAGTGAAATCAAATAATTTAAATGAATGTCCCTTATTACTCTATCACTGTATAGGTAAGCCTAAGTAAGAACCTTTGGGTGACATATTTTAGATACAATGATCATACGTCAAAATTAGCCAAAGTCAGTGTTAAATTAGAACACTTGTCCTGTGTATAATTATTCAAAGTGTTGCATTTCACTCTGAGATGTATACCCATGTGGAAAATAAATTGCGTGGTTACCATACAGGTAGGCTTTCTGACATTTCTCATCTGTGTTCATGTATTACTAGGAAATTAAGGGCACCCATGCAATTCCAGTGAAAGAAGCAACATGGGACCTAGATCCTCCTGGACTTTTCCCCATGAACCTTTTCCCTTTGTTGACTTTAGTCTGTATCCTCTTGTTGTAATGAGCATTAATCTGAGCATAACAGCTATTCTGAGTCCTGGGAGTCCTAATTAATCATTAACCCTGAGAGCAGTCTTGGGGACCTCTAATGCAACTACAAAATAGCAGCTATGTGTCCTAAAGTTATAGTGACAGTCCAATTCATTTTCCAAATAGATATATTTTAGGAGTGAAATGGAGCACTATTAACACCTACACAATACAAGAGAAAGGTCAAATTGAATACATTTCTACCAAGAAACGTCTATCATAAATGAAAATGGACACAAAAGAGTTCAGTAGGTAATTAGGCACCTGAAGATAAATGCCAAACTTTGGAACAGCCAGTATTAAGAGAATTCATTTAATAAAACATATTAATATAGTTGATTTGCCAAACAACACTCAAGGCCTAATCAATTCAGAATGATTCAGATACTGAATAAATGGAAATTGTTCCAGTGATCCTATGAAGTAAAGGAAGCAAAGGAAAAGAACATAGATCATGAAGAGGACTTCAAATTCTCACCTAATTATTAACTAGATCTTCCAGTTACTGCCAAATGCCCTGTGATTTTCTCTCAGATCTCTTTCTATACATATACATTGCCATCTTGTCAATAATTCTTAACATTCTAGAAGCCCAAGATCAAATCTACAAGAATAAAACCATTTATTTTGTACTTCTGATTTAAAAAATAGTACATTTTCCTTATGTAGGAAGCATAAAATATAAAACAATAAAAAAATCACAAACGAAAATGATTTTTCTGCATTTACTGTCATTGCTCTTAAAATGAACATTGTTACCCTGATACTAACTTAGAAACAGTGTTGTTTTTAATGGCATCATGTTCTACATTAATTCTTGTATACTTTTTTCAATTAATATATTCATATAAACAGTCTAGAGCAGTTCCCAAATATACTTTAAAATTATGTTCTTTAACTGAATACATTGTATTACATCAAATGAAACATTCAATGTCTTAATTTCACAGATGAGAAATCTGAAGACTGGTGAGTTTAAGAAACTTTCCTAGTCACAAAGTTAGTCACATTAGACTTAGGGAAAAATAATTTCTCCAGATTTCTTATTTCTTATTTCCTGACCTCACTTTAATCTACCCTGAAGAATGCTGCTCATTTAATTGTCCTAAAATAGTATATTAATGTTTCACATCATCTCTAAGCTTTGAAGCTCTGGCTCCCAATTTCATAGAAGAAGAAGTCCAAACTTCATGCTAGTATTTAAGACTTTAAAAATTAGTTTTACATCAGCTTCCATGTCCTTATTCTATACCACTTTGCATTAGTCATTGGCTCAAACATATCCTGTACCATTACCCTGGTATATAACATACTTACTGCAGAATATAAGACTCGTGTACTTTGTTTCCCTTACCAAGATTTAATTTTCTCTTCTCTCATTATCTAAACACTAAAATCTTTCAAAGTTCTATTCAGGCCCAGTATCCTTTATAAAGTCTTTTCCACCTACTATAACACAACAATAACATCTTCAGTTTTTTATATTCAAAATGCCTCTTTTCTTGTGAATATAGACTATTTTCTAGCAGATGTAAACTATTTCAATTATTCATTGGCATGTCAATCTCCCATACAATGCAAAGAAAAATATTCAACTATACTGACTCACTCACTTTGCATTCATGAATGCAAACAAATGAATTATTATTTTTATTGTGGTAAAATAATAGGAGAATATTAAACATTTAACCATTTCTAAGTATACATTCAAGGGCACTATACTCATTTACAAAGTATGTTACCATCACCACTATCTCCACATAAAACATCTTCCCCAACAAAAAATATATGCCCTTTAAATAATAATACCTTTTTCCTCATTCCACTCAGTCCCTAGTAACTTCCAATCTATTCTCAGATTCTATGAATTTGACTACTTTGGGCACCTCAATTAGTGGAATCATACAATATCTGTCCTTTTGTTTCCGGATTATTTCCCTAAGCATAATGTTTTCAAGATTGATCCATGTTGTGGCATATATGAAAATTTCATTCAATTTCATAGCTGGATAATATTCTCTTCCATGTATATAACATTATATACATGTATGTATTTTGTTTGTTTCTTCATTTGTTGATGGACATTTGCATTGTTTCCATCTTCGGCTGTGATACTGATGTACAAATACCTGTTCAAGTTGCTGTTTTCAATTCTATTGAATGTATACCTAGGAGTGGAGTTGTTGGGATATATGCAATTCTATATTTAATCCTTTGAGAAATCACCAAATTGTTTTCCACAACAGCTGCACCATTTTTTGGATTACACTCATCCTACTAGGGATGACATTGTATCTCACTGTAGTTTTGATTTACATTTCCCTAATGACTAATGATGGTTTGTATCTTTTACATGCTCAATGACCATTTGTATATCTTCTTTGAACAAATATCTATTTAAGTCTCTTGACCATTTTATTAAGTTGGGAGTGTCTGTGTGTGTGTGTGTGTGTGTGTGTGTGTGTGTGACTGCAAGCACACATTCAGTTTTAAAAATTCTTTATATATTCTGGATATAAATTTTTTATCAGATATATAATTTACAAATTTTTTCTCCTATTCAGTGCGATTTTTTTTCCTTCTTAGTAGTAGTATTTAAAGCACAAAAGTTCTTAATTTTAATGAAGTTCCTTTATTTCTTCTTCGTTGACTATGCTGGTGTCATAACCATGGCATTTTTCACCAATCTACTGTGGTGAAGATTTTACAATGTTTTTTTTTCCTAAGAAATTTGTATTTTTAGCTCTTAGGGTTAGGTAGTCAATCCATTTTGAGCTAATTTTTGTATATGGTTTAAGATAAAAGTCCTTTCGTATATGGTATAAGATAAAGACTCATTCTTTCGTACATGAATATGCAGTTCTCCCAGTACCATCATTGAAAAAACTGTCATTTCAACTCCAAAAATCAGTTGTCATTACAAGTTAGGGTTTATTTCTGGGCTGTTTATTCCATTGGTCGATATGTCTGTACATATGCTAGTACCACAGCTTTTATGCTTTTTTAAATTTTTAGTTGTTATTTTTTGGTACCTTGGACTGAACCTAGGGGCACTTTGACCACTGAGCCACATCTCTAGCTCTTTGTTTTGTTTTGTTGTTTTTCGTTTTTGTTTGTTTTTGTTTTTTTGTTTGTTGCTGTTTGTTTGTTTTTGGAGACAGAGTCTTGCTAAGTTGTTTAGGACCTCATTAAATTGCTGGGACTGACTTTGAACTTATGATCATTGTGCCTCTGCCTCCTGAGTCGCTGTGATTACAAGCCTGCACTACTACTTCCAGTGCCATTAACTATTTTAATGACTAGTTTTATTGTAAAGTTTTGAAGTTGAGAATGTGAGTCATCTGGCTATATTTTTCTTTTTTAAAGTTGTGTTGGCTACTCAAAGTTCCCAGCAATTCTTTATTAATTGAAGGATCTTTTTTTTTTTTTTTTTTTTGGTTCTGGTGATTGAACCTAGGGTCTTATGCATGCTAGGGAAGCGCTTTACCAACTAAGCTATATCCCTAGCCCCTGACCTTTCTCTTTCTGTGAAAAAAGATATGGAATTTTGGTACAGATTATGTCAACCCTTAGATCTCTTTAAGATATTTTTGATATCTTAACAATTCTTAACATTTAACGCAGGTGAAAGCTTAGTCATCTCAGGTTTTTTTCTCAGTATGCATCATTCCCTGGGTATGTCTGATGGCTTTCTAAATCCTCTGTTTACAGATTTGTTTTGAATGTCAAATAAATAAACAAACAATAGATGTTGTCCTCTTAAATCCTGTGGAAGCTGCTTTAACAAGTAGGGTTTAAAACAATGGTGGCTTGCTTCCAAGTGCACCAAAATGATCAGAAGCATGGATCTGCAATCAAAACAGAGCCCATATATTTGGAGGATACCACCCTAAGTGCCCACCCTGCTCCAACAATCTGAACCAGAAACATGGAATGCCATTTCCACAGCTGCCTGACATTGGCTGAGGGTTGGAGATAGGTAGCCACTACCTCATTAAAGACTGATATCCAGGGACACGAAATGCATTTTGCCAGCCAAGCTCCCCCCAAGGATGCTATAGGTGTTCAAACAGAATATAACCATTTCAATATAACCATTTATTCTTGCCAATACAATTTGTGTAGAGAGAGATCCCTGGTACTTTCTGTCCAGCATGTGCCCTGACTTCACTCCTTATCAAATGGTGTCTTAATTGCCAAATTTATATATCCACGCCAGACTTCTCTCCCAATCCTGACTCAAATATTTAACTCCCACTTGTATGAGTTCTAAATGCTGTTGATACTTTTGATCAATCATAGTATATCCATCTGGTCTACATAGCCTCCCATTCTCCTAAGTTACTATTTCACAAATTCTCTCTTCTCAATCATCCCATTAATCATCGCTCTCAGCCAATGACAGACAGTACTTTCCACTACTTCATTGAGAAAATTAAAGCAATAGGAAGAGATCCATTGGCCCACTGCCAGCATCTGCATATATATTATAATATTATATATATTATTATATATGCATTATATATATATATAGTCTTTGCCCTTGTTATCACAGATGCACACACATAGGAGGGGATTTACCCCTGGCACTACAGGCATGAAAGAGGTGAAGAACTCAATAAAAAGATCATGAAGTTTTAAGTGGAAAAGAACAGAAAAAAAGAATTTAGCAAGTTGGCAGAAAGCTGGGGCTAATAAATACACCAGAGAAGGTCACTGCAAAAGGCTTTCAGGAAAAAAAAAGAACATGTTATATTTATTTTTAAATTATTTGCTGATGAGAAGATAAAATGCACTGGCCAAATAAGAAGATACTCTATATAAGCTATTACAAAGAAGATGGCATTAATGAGAAAAGTCTCAAAGACAAGAAAGGGGCCTAAAGTGTTACACAAGCAGGAAAAAAAACATATACAAGTCTTATCGAAGTTATGAGAAAGAATAAATGTTGGTGTTCTATCAAAGTCTGTAAGATAAGGGATGTCCTCTGCCATTAGCCTTTACCCTGAACACACAAAAAAATGTGGGGTTTCTCTTAACCTTTGCTGCTTCCCAAAGCACAAAGTTACTATTCCTTCAAATTATCCCCTTCTTTACCACTTACCTTTAATAAAGTTTTCTGTGTACTTTGGGGAAAGTAAAGGAAAAAGTTGAATTTTATGTTTCAGACTAATTGAGAAGAGGAAAGAAAAAAAAAGGAATACAGATAATGAGACTTGAGTGAAGGATTGATTGAAGAGAAGCAATTAAAGTAAGAGGTGGTCAACAACAATGTAGCCTATCAAAAGCGTGTAGCAATATTATACAATCAGGGAACATAGGGCTGGATTTTCCAATGTATGTATAAAAGAAGGTTGGAGGATTTAACAATGTTGTGTAGTTAATAGTTGGGAAACAGACCTGCTAGAAAAATCAGATGACCATATGAAATATAAAAATATTTAAGAGAGTCAGGAAAACAATTGTTTGCTGGAGTTTTAGAAACTTGTTTGCTTGGGTTTCAGATACAGTTGAAAGGTAAACTCCAAGGAAGGATGGTGGATTTTTTTGTGTATCTAGATAATAAGCCAGAGGGTTTGGGAGATACTGAATGATTCTAGGGATTATAGACAACTGAATTGTCCTAAGAATCTCCTAATGAGTCAATCTACTTTTTTTTTCTTGGTACTGGGGATTAAATTCAGAGGTACTTGACCACTAAGCCATATCTCCAGCCCTATTTTGTGTTTATTTAGAGACAGGATCTCACCGAGTTGCTTAGTGCCTCACTGTTGCTGAGGCTGGCTTTGAACTTGCGATTCTCCTGTCTCAGCCTCCCAAAATGCTGGAATTAGAGGCATGCGCCACCATGCCCAGCTGAATCAATCTACTTCTACTGGTACTTTTTCCCCCAAGCATAAATTTTCTCAAGTATGAATCCATGTCATCACTTTATTTATAGCCTCTGATGGCACAAGAAGATCATTCATGATTTAGTCCAACAAAGCTACAGTCTTATCTTCCAACAGTCTCACCAACACCTGCTACATTATATTACCCACTATCCCGCCAATGTTTCCATCATTTACTGTATTGATGTTCATCTACTGCCCTTCATACCCTAAAATAGAATTACTTTAAATTTTTTCATAATGTATTCTATTAACAAACTCACTACAATAGAGTCCTAACTACTGAAGTTTAGAATACCTCAACAAACTAAGAGCTCAAGGACTAGAACCATTGTTTCAGTATTATGTACCCAACTTATGGTCTATGGCTTTCTAAGAACCCAGCTCTAGGTAGAGCTTCAGTAAAATGTTTTTGAATGAATAAGCCAAAGTACTATAAGCACCTCTACTGTGTATATGAATCAAGGCACAGCCATGTATGAATACATGTATTACTAAGGATGTAGTAAATTTCATTTTATACAGTATAAATATTGAAATATTATAACCTCTCAAGGATTGTGGAGAAAGGATATCAGCCTGAAATATTGGATTAAACTACATAATCTTTAAAGTTCCCCATAACCCTACAATTCAACAACATATATATGTATGTATACACACACACACATATGCTTACTTCAATTATAAAGAATATGTGGTTAAAATCCCTCAGGGAAAAAAAAGTATAGAAAGAAAATCTTACCAAAATAGACATGTAGACAGAATAGAAGACACAGAGACTAACCCACATAAATACAGTTATCTCATACTAGACAAAGGTGCCAAAAACATACATTGGAAAAAAGATAACCTTTTCAACAAATGGTGCTGGGAAAACTGGAAATCCATATGCAGTAAAATGAAACTAAACCCCTATCTCTCACCATGCACAAAACTCAACTCAAAGTGGATCAAAGACCTAGGAATTAGACCAGAGACCCTGCGTCCAATTGAGGAGAAAGTAGGCCCAAACCTTCATCACGTCAGATTAGGCACTGACTTCCTTAACAAGATTCCAAAGCGCAAGCAATAAAAGCAAGAAGCAATAAATGGGATGGACTTAAACTAAAAAGCTTCTTCTCAGCAAGAGAAACTATCAATGAAGTGAACAGAGAGCCTACATTCTGGGAGCAAATTTTTGCCACATGCACATCAGATAGAGCACTGATCTCCAGGATATATAAAGAGCTCAAAAAACTTAACACCAAACAGCAAACAACCCAATCAATAAATGGGCTAAGGAGCTGAACAGAAACTTCTCAGAAAAAGATACACAATCAATAAACAAATATATGAAGAAGTGCTCAACATCTCTAGCAATTAGAGAAATGCAAATCAAAACTACTCTAAGATTTCATCTCACCCCAGTCAGAATGGCAGCTATCCAAAATACCAGCAACAATAAGTGCTGGTGAGGATGTGATAAAAAAAGGCACACTCTAACATTGCTGGTGGGACTGCAAACTGGTGCAACCTCTCTGGAAAGCAGTATGGAGGAGATTCCTTAAAAAACTTGGAATGGAACCACCATTTGACCCAGCTATCCCACTATTTGACCTATATCCTAAAGACTTAAAAACAGGATACTACAGGAATGCAGCCACTTCAATGTTTATAGCAGCACAATTCACAATTGCTAAACTGTGGAAGCAACCTAGATGCCCCTCAATAGATGAATGGATAAAGAAACAGTGGTATATATACACAATGGAATATTACTCAGCATTAAAAGAGAATAAAATTATGGCATAAGCAGGTAAATGGATGGAACTGAAGAACGTCATGCTAAGTGAAGTAAGCCAAGCCCAAAAAACCAAAAGCTGAATGTTCTCTCTGATTAGTGGATGCTGATACATAAGTGGAGTGGGGGTGGGGAGCATGGGAGAAATGGAGGAACTTTGGAGGGGGAAGGTGGGAGAAGGGCGGGGGAATGGAAGTAGCAAAAAATGGTTGAATGAGATGGACATCACTACCCTAGATGCATGTATGAAGACACAAATGGTGTGACTCTATCTTGAGCTCTGTATATGCACTATGACTTGAAATGCATTTAAATAAATTTAAAATAAAACAAAAAAACTTACTTTACAATAAGAATGGAAAAGAATATCAAAGCTACTGATTTTCTCCTATTTGAAAAGTATTTTACATTAAATTCAAGACTAAATACATAGTTGAAGTATTCCAAATTGGAAAAAAAAAAAAAATGCCTCAAGATTAAAAAAAAAAAAATGGAACAGGTCACTCAAAAACTCCTCAATTCCTTCAGGAATATTTTCATTTCCTTAGCTATCATCAGATTATGAAAAGATATTATTCCTAAATGCATATGGCTAAAATAGAAGAATAATGAATTCTAGATTTTACATACAATGTTTATTTCCTTTCTCTGATATTAAAGCTTTCTAATTAAATTTTGCTAATGTTCTCTCAATTTGACCTTGATTATATAATAATCTATTATATTTTTGATACAAATATTAACACTTGAAAATCATAAGAATCCTCTATCTTTTCCAAGAAGGAAATAACTAGCATATAGAATTCTATATAGTATAAGTTACTTGTATAGTATATAAGTAATAAGTGGTCAATTTAAACATGTTGTCTATACAATCTGTACTTCGGATCTATAAAATTAAAGAATAATAGAGTATACAAAAATAAGCCAAAATTCTATGAAATAAGAGATGATTTAAATCCAACAGGTAGAATTTAAATGGCTGTTCATTCAACATGATTCTAAATTATTTACTGTATTTCATCACAAAGCTTTATGAAAGATAGCATAAAACTAAAGACAAATATAGAATCTAAGAGTAGGTGATCAAATGTTGTAGTTTTTCCAGGAAAGTCTATATTATGGCTATTGTCTAACAACATTAACAGAGTTTTTTCTCTCTCTAAGCCTTATCGACAAGCATTTTATATATTCACTCAATCCAAAAGAACTAAATCCAAAAAGTTAAATTGCAAATGAGTTGATCTTCAAAAAAATTCTTGAACAATTTAAATTATTAAAAAATCTAGAAAATAGATATTTATTATTGACAATCAATGATTTATTGATAGTATATTACCAGTTAGAGGTAGCAGATCCCTCTGCTCTAAATAGGCTCCAGCAGTAAGCTGGTTTTCTCATCATCAGTTTGATGTACTTTGAATAATTGAAAAAGGCAGGAAAAGGCTGACAGTAAGACAAATAATAATCCAAATGGGAATGTACCTATCACCTCAGAAATCTAAACATAAAAAAATTTCAAGTCTACTGCTTTAGATGTCATATAGCCCAGAAAAGTAAGGAATTTAAAATTTAGATTCAGAAAGAATTGATATGATCTAAGAAAAGGTAAAGACTATGAGAAGCCCATTATGTAGTGGTTTTCTTCCTCATTGTATTGTTCAAGTATTAAGAACAGTGACTGGCAAAGGGAAAAGAATTTCTTTTAAAGAAGTCATGCACAAAAGTAAGTCTCAGACTGGGTGAAGTAGTCAAATATGACAACATTCCAGTCATAAAGATTTCAATTAAAAATATTAAATAAAATCAGGAATAGAAAAATTTTAAAAATTCTTTGACTCTAAATATTATTCTAGAGTTAAATAATCTTACTAAAGAGTATAGAAGATTTTCAAAATTATTCTCCACTTTCTGCATGCAGAATAGGACTTCTGCTTTATACGTGAGTCTAGGTATATTTACAGGTCTTAGAATACAACAAATTGTTATATGAGTAAGGTTAATTTTTCCATCTAAAATATGAATTGTAAAATTAGAGAATCTTAATATCAAGATGAGCCAACTTTTTAAATTAAAAATTAATTAATATATGCTACCTTTTATCAGAAAAATGAAAGAACTGTTTTGGTACCTGTTTTGCCAAAAAAATAAAGTTGAGGTCATCTTAAATAATCAACATGCAAAATTTTAGCTGCAACCATTTGTTTCTTCTACCTCTTCTAATTATTTGCTATATTTGATTTTTAGTTATCATAGACATAATCACCCACTACACTTTATTTTTTCAAAGTAGTTTACAATAACTATTTATTAAATCTCAATAATAACAAAAAGAATATCTTAAAAGTATGAAGAAGACCTAGCTATCATCTGAAATTTCAACATATTCAGCATGAATAACTAATACATTTCTGAGACTCAAAAAAAAAATTTTAACCTCAATCTTAACTCAATGATTTTATGAAGTAAAGGCAAATTTAGCTCAGCTGTTTATAATTTGAAAAGGAAGTTTTATAGTGTTTATTAATAATTAAGTTGCTTTTTCTACTACTATATTGTTGGCTAAGTACCAAGTATAAGCAGCTCTTCCTTTTATTAAAAAACCCACAAAGGAATGCAGAACTATATCTGGGAAAGTTGATTTTATTTTACCTCCTCATAGTTAATTTTAAAGTTTTACTATTTATGTTCAGTGAAATCAGTTTTATATGGTATGAAACAATCATTTTAGAAGAGGCTAAATATCTGACAATCAAATGTGATGACATGACTTAATAAAATAGTTTCTATTAGAGTTGAAATTTTATAGCATTTGTATACTTGAATATAAATGGGAATAGGAAATAAATATTACATAATTACATAA
Source organism: Geosciurus inauris (assembly GCA_004024805.1). Taxonomy (NCBI): domain Eukaryota; kingdom Metazoa; phylum Chordata; class Mammalia; order Rodentia; family Sciuridae; genus Geosciurus; species Geosciurus inauris. Next base: position 124,357 of record PVHX01000599.1, on the reverse strand, counting down.
CTGTGTAGTTACTAATATTTAGCACTTATAAACCTGCAATTTTACAAACAATATTTCCATAAAATGTTATATTTTGTCTAAAGTAGGAGACAGATTTACATAGTATATAGTTGAACAGTATATTATTTTAATCATTTGTATATACTACATATTTATAATATGACAAAAAATGAGTTATGTTTGATTAGGAATTTTTCTAGCATTTTCCTGGCATTTTAAAGAAAACAAAAAATAATTGAAACTCTAGGAGTTTAAAAGTCAAGAGATGAGAAGAAAAAAACAAATAATGAAAATAAAATGGAGTTAAACCATAGATTCTAAGTTCATGCAAATGACTTGCTAAACCAATGAGAATTTTTTAAAGAAACTATGCAAAGAATTAAAATGAGTTGGTGTGTACAATGCAGCTTGCTCTCTACCTTTGCCAATAACAGAACATACCCACGTTAACTTGCTAAAGAATGAAAGCCATACAGAGGAGATCAAAGTTTCCCCAAATGCCCCAGCAATGGCCAGTCTAGATCAGCATTCAGCTGATCCTGGACATTTTAGCAAGTCCAGCCATCCATGATCAGTTAAGCCTCTTCATCAGTCCTCTGCTTTTCTCAGTCGAATGAGCAATAAACACAAGTGCCACAGAATTTAGGGTAGTTTGTCACAGAGTAAGAATAAAAATAGTACCACATTTGTTACTATCAGATACAATTTTTGGACATTTTAGAAGTATAGCTGGTATCCTAACTAGAATAAAACATATGTAATATAACACTTACATATTAGAGGAGACTACTCTTACAAAATAAGTTACAAAGACAATTCTTAGTTTCAATTATGTTATGTGTCAATTACTAATGCATTTATGGATATATTAAAATTAATAAAAATATAAATGTATATAAATGTATATATACATGCATGCATATTCACTGATTTGACATAGCTTTTCATATATGCATTCAGAATTTTGAGGAAAATTTGATTTTGTTGAAAATCATGCATGAGCTTTAGTTATAGATTGGTCTGAATTCAAATCTTGAGTCTGCCATTTATTATTGATTTTTAAAATTATCATCAGTTGTTCACTTATTATTGCCATAAGAAAATCTTTCTGTACTACCTTCCTATTTGTTAATTGGGATTTAACATTACTCTATAAAATCAATACTGACACTTAAATGAAATATTACAGACAACCAATATAGTCATTATCTCATTCATTCAAAAGAAATTTTGAGCATCTACCACATCACATCCCAAGCACCATTTAAGGATTCTGCAGTGAATTAATCAGGCACCATCTCCTAATGGAGCTAATATTCCAGGAATATCAGATTGATAACCCATAAATTAAAATGAAATATTAAATTAAAATAAAATGGAGTTGAACCTTAGATTCTAAAATAGTATCACAGACAAAATAAGCACGATAAAGGCAACTTGTGAGTACTGAGTGTGGAATTGTCAGGAAAGACTCTTTTAATGTAGGCCACGTGAGAATGTTGGTTTTTAATCTAAACTAGACTGAAAGTAGTTAGAGGGTTCTGAGCAGATGATTGGCAGGAGAATAGTCTGTAGAGGCAAGGAAAGAAACAAGGAGACTTGTTAGCAAACACTTGAAAAAATCTAGCTAAGATAGCAGTTTGGACAGAATAAAGAGTTAGCATTTGAGATCTGGAAGTGCTATTAGAACCTGGATGTATTCTTAAGATAAAGCCCACAGGATTTGCAGATGGATTAGATTAGCAATTGAGATAACCAGAGAAACCAACCATGAAGGTTTTGATATAAAGAACATGAAGAATGAAACTGCCATTATTGAGATGGAAAAGAAAGAGATCGAAAATTCAGGAGGTAAGGTTGAAATGCAAAAGTTCTTTGGACAAGTTTTCTTTTTCTTTATGTCTGTGTTTTGATTTATTTTGAGAGGTTCATTAACCAACAAATAAAATGTTTAATGGCACATGGATATTAAAGTCTGAAGTTCAGGAAAGAAATATAGGCTGGATATACAAATTTGGAAGTTGAAAGCTAATAGGAGAGCCCTAAACTTTAGTTTCAGCTTTAGTTTTAAGGAAAATTCTGTTATTTAACTACAAAAAAGTGAATATACTGAATGCTGGCTTTATTTCTGGTGCTTATGATCATGGCTGCTGCTATCAGATTATATCAGTCTAATAACTATAATAAAAACAAAGAACACCATATCAGTGTTGGACCAATCAGAAGTGATTGAAAACAAGAGAAAAATTAATATAAAGTAGTATTATGATAAAAGATAATTCTAGGATATAAAAATACTACACATCACGCCCTAGAGATAACAAAGTGTACTTAAGGAAGAGCAAAGTTACATGGGGGAATCTTCCTTCCTAAAGTTGGAATTCAGACTATTTAGAGTTTAGTATAGTGGATGACAAAGAGATTTTCTGGCTTTCTCATTCCAGGGCTGGTCTGTAGTTAGTAGACAAATAGAAAGAATCCATCTGAAGTGCAGAAAGGACACAACAGAGACACAGGTGTGACATAGGTGAGTATAGTCAAGCATGTGAGCATGCAGAAGCAAGGGGGCTTCTGAGGTAGCAAAGAGTATGCACAATACAGGGTCAATTCAGAGAGAATGGAGAGTTAAAGCATAGACTAACTACAGCAGGGAGGACGGAAATGTAGATGTGCAAAGGGAACAGGAGCCCTGGTGTGGCAGGAAACTTGAAGCAAAGAATGTCCATGTTGGGAGGTCCATAGCAGAAGAAGGACCATAGAAAATAAACCTAGGGTTGGGGCAAGAAAAAGAAGGAATAGGTCTGAGAGTTTGGGCAGGAGGGTTTGACCATGTGTTGTCTTTCTGAAAGATCTGCAGGAAAGTTATTACCAGAACAGACAAGGGTTTCTCAGTTGATGAGAACCTGTGCATTGTGGGTGGATGGCTGCAGATACACATCACCAGATGTCTTGCCAACCATAGCACTGAAGCACCATGCAGAAGCCAGAAACAGGAGAGCCCCTTCCTCCTGCAATGTCCCTTCAGCATCCTCTACTAAAAAAACTCAACAATGAACTTACTATAAAGAAGAAATTCTTAAAAGAATTTGTTGTGATTGAAGAGCATGTATTAAAGGATAAATCTGGAGTTGAGAGACAATAAATAGATAACTAACATACACATCATTAAGATTTATTACTAATATCCTTATAGTCACTCAGTTATAAGCAAGCATTCCAGAAATTGCCTTAAGATTCCCTATGTGTATTAAGTTGAAATTCTATTATTTAATCAAAAGCTAATAGTGTATTTTATTGTTGTAAATGTAAAAATTATTAGCTGGGCTCAGTGGCACAAGCCTGTAATCCCAGCACTTTGGGAGGCTGAGACAGGAGAATCGTGAGTTCAAAACCAGCCTCAGCAACGGCAAAGTTCTAAGCAACTCATTGAGACCTTGTCTCTACAGAAAACATAAAATAGGGCTGGGGATGTGGCTCAGTGGTTGAGTGCCCCTGAGTTCAATCCCCAGTACCAAAAAAAAAAAATTGTGCAATTTGTAATAGACAAAACAACTATTAAGAACTGTCAATTATCTAAATAGCAGACAGTCAATATTCCTGTGACCAAAGATTTTTAGCTGAATAAATTAGAAAGAATAAAGTTCTTTTTAACAATAAATGCTTAGAGAAATTTAAATAAAACAGAAATAGTATTTAAATATTAGCTTGCAGTAATAAGTATAATTTTTGATACAAGCTTCATAACATTATATCAAATAATTTTTTCAGCATATATTTCATTTACAGTCATCTACTTTTATTTAGACCAAAAGTTCTATCTGGGATTTCTCAAAATGATATCAATGAAATAAAAACAGAATATCAACTTCACTACCTCAAAATTTAACCAAACACAAAATTTCCAAAAACAAATATATTGATTTTGAATTGTCTTCTACTAATATAACATAAGATATGGATATATAAAGAGAATATTAGAGATACAAGTGGAAATTCAGTGATAAATTGCCACTTAGGAAATGTATTACATTGGTGTATTTTTAGATAGTAGGGTAAAATGACTAAACAAAATTTACTCCAGCAAGTATATTCATAAAGGGCAATAACTTTAAATTGGCCTTGAAAAATATTCAAAATGATCCATGTATTATGCATCAATTAAATAATATCATCATCACAGCATTTATATGCAGTCAACAAATATTTCTATCACATTTCCTTTCTGTTTTATAATTTCTTTGTTTCAAGCTCACTTCTAACTGCATTTCAGAAATAATAATTTGTGATTCCATGCCACAGCCCCTGCCGACCTGTGGGAGCCCAGGCCCAGAACCACCTCTGGTGACCCCCGCACGAGTCCTGGCCTAGGTCAGGCCCAGGACTGCCCCTACAGACCTGTGTGAGAGTCCAGATCCAGGACCACCCCTGCAAAGAGCGCTCCCTTAACGAATCCACCTTGGGACACTGCAACCATCGCCATAGCTCTCCCCACAGAGTAGCATACATCTTGGGGCAACAAATAGGACCTAGAGGCAGCTGCCTGCCACAGCACAGCATGCCACAGTGCTGCATATCTGAGAACTCATCCCAAGGACATTTTGCAGTAGCATCCATCTGGGGACACCTGCGGGGATGGGAAGCAAACACCAAGGTAAGGTACAGGAAATCTGCAGGGTCACTACAAGATTATACAGTAGAAACTGCAATATCTCAGATACACACTGCGAGAAAGGCACATAAATCAACATGGAAAAAGGGAAAAGAAAGTGCCCCAAACAAGCCAAGATACTATAAAAATAGAATCCATTGACAGAGTAGTTGATGAAATGTCAGAGAAAAAGTTCAGAATGTACATAATTAAAATGACCTGAAAATTAAAGAATGACATAAGTGAGCAAATATAGGCAAAAATTGATCACTACAACAAAGAGATAAGAGAGCAAATAAAGGCAACCATTCATAACACCAAGAAAGAGATAAAGGAGCAATTACAGGTAGCAAAACATTACTTCAAGAAAGAAATAGAGGTTCTAAAAAAAATCAGAAATTCTTGAAATGAAAGAAACAATAAACCAAATTAAAAAAAAAAACCTCAACAAAAGCATTACCAACAGACTAGATCACTTGGAAGACAGAACCTCAGATAATGAAGACAAAATATACAATTGTGAAAATAAAGTTGAAGACACAGTGAATATGGTAAGAAACCATAAACAGAACATTCAAGAAATATGGGATAGCATCCAAAGTTCAAATCTAAGATTTATGGGGATACAGGAAGGCACAGAATTTCACACCAAAGGAATGCACAATCTCTTCAATGAAATAATGTCAGAAAATTTCCCAAACATGAAGAATGAATTAGAAAATCAAGAGGCTTATAGGACACCAAATGAACAAAATTACAACAGTTCTACACCAAAGTACTTTATAATGAAAATACTGAGCATACAGACTAAGGATAGAATGTTAAAGGCCACAAGAGAGAGGAATCAGATTACATATAGTGGGAGGCCAATTTGGATCTCAGCAGATTTTTCAATCCAGACCCTCAAAGCCAGGAGATCCTGGAAAAACATATACCAAGCTCTGCAAGAAAATGGATGCCAACCAAGAATCTTATATCCAGCAAACATAAGCTTCACATTTGAGGATGAAATAAAAACCTTCCATGATAAGCAAAAATTAAAAGAATTTATAGTTTGAAAGCCTGTACTACAGAATATTCTCAGCAAAATATTCCATGAGGAAGAAGTGATAACCAACAATGAAAATCTACAAAAGGAGGAACTACATTCTAAGAAAGGCCAATCAAAGTAGAAACAAAGTCAAGTTAAAAACCAAAATTAAACCAAAATGACCAGGATTACAAAGCATATTTCAATAACAATCCTGAATGTGAATAGTCTAAATTCATCAATCAAAAGACACAAACTGACAGATTGGATTAAAAAAAGAAGAACAATATGTTGCCTTCAAGAGACTCATTTCACAGGAAAAGACATCCACAGACTGTATGTAAAAGTGTGGGAAATAACCTATCACTGACATGGACCGCGGAAACAAACAGGGGTTTCCATCTTCGTGTCAGAACAAGGGGACGTCAAACCAAAGTTAGTGAAAAGGGATAAAAAAGATCATTTCATACTGCTTAAGAGAATCATACATCAACAAGACATAACAATTGTAAATATCTATGCCCCAAACAATGGGGCTTCTATGTATATCAAACAAACCCTTCTCAACTACAAGAATCAGGTATACCACAACACAATGATAGTGGGTGACTTTATCACACCTCTTTCACTACTGGATAGATCTTCCAAACAAAAACTAAACAAAGAAACTATAGAACTCAATAAAACAAACACTAATTTAGAATTAATAGACATATATAGAATATTCCATCCATCAATGAGTGAATACACTTTTTTTCTCAGTAGCACATGGATCCTTGTCCAACATAGATCATATGTTATGCCAAAAAACAGGTCTTAGCAAATACAAATAAATAGAGGTAGTACCCTGCATTCCATCTGATCATGATTGAGTGAAATTAGAAATCAATAACATATTGAAAAATAGAAATTACTCCAACACCTGGAGATGAAATAAAACACTACTGAATGATGCATAAATAACAGAAGACATCAGAGAGGAGATAAAAAATTATTAGAGGTAAATGAATACTCCAATACAACATATCAAAATCTTTGGAAAACTGTGAAGGCAGTGCTAAGAGGAAAGCTCACTGCATTAAAAGAAGAAAAAAATCAACAAATAAATGACCTGATACTACATATCAAAGCTCTAGACAAAGAGGAACAAACCAACACAAAAAGTAGAAGATAGGAAATAATTAAAATCAGGGATAAAATCAATGAAATTCAAACAAAAGAAAAAATTCAAAAAATTGACAAAACAAAAAGCTAGTACTTTGAAAAAATAAAATTGACCAACTCTTAGCCACCCTAATGTAAAGGACAGCAAAAACCTGAATTACTAAAATTCGTGATACAAAAGAAATATCATGGCAGGCACTGTTAAAATACAAAGGATAATTAGAAAGGATAATTTTGAAAATTTATACTCAAGTAAAATAGAAAACCCCACAGACACTGACAAATTCATAGAGGCATATGACCTAACCAAACTGAACCAGTAGGGCATACACAACCTAAACAGATAAATTTCAAGCAAGGAAACAGAAGACTCCATCAAATGCCTACCAACCAACAAAAGCCTGGGGCCAGATTAATTCGCAGCCAAGTTCTACAAGGTCTACAAAGAAGAATTAATATCAATGCTCCTCAAATTATTCCATGAAATAGAAAAGGATGGAATCCTTCCAAACTCATTCTACGAGGCTAGTATCACCCAGATAACAAAAGCAGACAGACACACATCAAAGAAAGAAAATTTCAGGACAATATTCCTGATGCAAAAATTCTCAATAAAATCTTGGCAAATTACACACAAAAACATATTAATAAAATAGTGCACTATGATCAAGTGGGGTTCATTCCAGGAATGCAAGGTTGTTTCAACATACAGAAATCAATAAATGTAATCCATCACATCAACAAAATTAAAGATAAGAATCATATGATTATATCAATTGATGCAGAGAAAGCATTTGACTAAATACAGCACCCTTCCATGTTCAAAACACTAGAAAAACTAGGGATAGTCGAAACATAGATCAATATTGTAAAAACTATGATAAACTCAAGGCCAACATCATCCTAAATGGAGAAAAATGGGAGGCATTCCCTCTAAAGATGGGAATAAAACAGGCATACCCTCTTTCATCACTGCTATTCAACATAGTCCTTGAAACTATAGCCAGAGCTATTAGACAGACAAAAAAATTAAAAACATATGAACAGAAAAAGAAGAACTCAAACTATCATTATTTGCTGATGACATGATTCTATACTTAGAGCATCCAAAAAACTCTACCAGAAAGCCTCTAGAATTAATTAATAAATTCAGCAAAGTAGCAGGATATCAAATCAATACCCATAAATGAAATACATTTCTAGATATTAGTGGTGAATCCTCTGAAAGAAAATTTAGGAAAACTATCCCATTCACAATAGCCTCAAAAAAATAAAATACTTGGGAATCAATTTAACAAAATAGGTGAAAGACCTCTACAACAAAACTACAAGACACTAAAGAAAGAAACTGAAGATCTTAGAAGATGGAAAGATTTCCTATGCTCGTGGATAGGTAGAATCAATATTGTCAAAATGACTATCCTACCCAAAGCGCTAAAGAGATTCAAGGTAATTCCAATTAAAATCCCAATGTCATTCCCTATAGAAATAAAAACAAGCAATCGTGAAATTTATTTGGAAAAATAAGAGACCCAGAATGGCGAAAGCTATCCTTAGCAAGAGTGAAGCAGGAGGTATCACAATACCAGAACTTAAACTATCCTACAAAGCTATAATAACAAGATGGCATGGTATTGGCACCAAAATACACCAATGGTACACAATAGAAGACACAGAGACAAACCCACATAAATACAGTTACCTTATACTGACAAAGGTGCCAAAAACATACATTAGAGAAAATATAGCCTCTTCAACAAATGGTGCTGGGAAAACTGGAAATCCGTATGCACCAAAATGAAATTCAACCCCTATCTCTTACCATGCACAAAACTCAACTCAAAGTGGATCAAGGACCTAGGAATTAGACCAGAGACCCTATACCTAACAGAGGATAAAGTAGGCCCAAATCTTCATCATATAGGATTAGGCCCCAACTTCCTTAACAAGAACTCCTAAAGAGCAAAAAATAAAAACAAGAATCAATAAATGGGATGAATGCAAACTAGAAAGCTTCTTCTCAGCAAAAGAAACAATCAATGAGGTGAACAGAGAGCCTATATTTTGGGGGCAAATTTTTGCCACATGCTTGTCAGATAGAGCAATACTCTCCAGGATATATAAAGAGCTCAAAAAATTTAACACCAAAAAATCAAACAACCCAATCAGTAAATGGGCTAAGGAGCCAAACAGACATTTCTCAAAAGATATACCATCAATCAAATATATGAAAAAAATGTTCAACACCTCTAGTAATTACAGAAATGCAAATCAAAACTACTCTAAGATTTCATTTCCCACTAATCAGAATGGCAGTTATCAAGAACACAAACAACAATAATTGTTGATGAGGCTGTGGGGGAAACGGCACACTCATACATTGCTGGTGGGACTGCAAATTGGTGCAACCAATCTTGAAAGCAGTATGGAGATTCCTTAGAAAACTTGGAATGAAACCACCGTTTGACCCTTCTATCCCATTCCTCAGTCTATACCCAAAGGACTTAAAAACAGTATACTACCATGACACAGACACTTCAATATTTATAGCAGCTCAATTCACAATGACTATATTTTGGAAGCAAACTAGATACCCTTCAAAAGATGAATGGATAAAAAAAACTGTGGAATACATACATAATGGAATATTACTCAGCATTAAAAGAAAATAAAATTATGGCATTTGCAGGTAAATGGATGGAATTGGAGAATATCATGCTAAGGAATGTAAGCCAATCCCAAAAAAACAAAGGCCAGATGTTCTCTCTGATAAGTGGATGCTGATCCATAATGGGGGGTGTGGGGGATGGAGGAAATTTTGTCAAGGGTGGAGGGTAGTGGAGGGGACATGGGGGCAGGAAAGATGGAATGAGATGCACATCATTACCCTAGGTACATATATGACTGCACATATGGTGCAATAATACATTGTGTACAACCAGAGAAATTAAAAGTTGTGCTCCATCTGTATGCAATGAATCAGAATGCATTCTTTTGTCATGTATACCTAATCAGAATAATTTTTTTACAAAAGGGCAGTACGCAGTCCAATGTGACACTATCCTATAGATGAGTATGGTTGAAGCCATTTGATTCCCCCAAAAAATAAATAAATAAAACAGGTATGAATCCCAGCATAAGAATAAAGTATTCTGAAAAACAAATAAATAAGTAAAAAAACAACAAAAAAGTAATAATGCCACTTTCCATTTTAGAAAATAAAATACTGATCTGCATGATAGAGAAGTAAGGTTGTACTATCAATCATACATTTACTTGAAAATAAATTGTAGTTTATGTTATTCTAATATTGACATTAAAAGAACTAAATCATTATCATAAGCATGTAGTGCAGTAATTAAAGTCAATTTTATAAATAAAAATATTCAAATGCCTATAAGAACCTAGTATCTGAAAGCTAAAATTATTCAATGATAAGCATAATCTTTAGTGCATATGCTGTTCTATTCATATTGATCAAAAAAAGCAACAAGCCCAGAAGAGTAGTGCATTCCTGTAATCCCAGTGGCTCAGGAGGCTGAGACAGGAGGATCGCAAATTCAAAGTCAGTCTCAGCAAGGTGAAGTGCTAAGCAACTCAGTGAGACCCTGTCTCTACATGAAATACAAAACAGGGCTAGATAGGGCTGGAGATGTGGCTCAGTGGTTGAGTGCCCCTGAGTTCAATCCCCAGTACCGACCACCCCAAAAAAAGCAACAGAGCAAACTGAAATTATTTATGTCATTATTTTACCACTTAACATAGTTTCAATTAGAAATCAAATCATCCTTTAACTGTGTCATTCACATCACAACACTCAAAAAACATTAAATATAATTCATTGCCAGAATTGTGATTTCGTAACATCTATAAATAGTAACATAAAATCCATATTTTGTTAGATAATTATTTTTAAATTGCATTTTCTTTTAAAGGAATTCAATGTATGTTGGCAAAAATAATCACTGGACCTTCAGTGATCATATCCCTCCCCTTTTAAGCAAGTTAGTCTTTGGTTTACACAAATTTCTATCAAAATAAACTTTTAATTACATAGCACTTTTCAGTAGTCCTCAAGATTTTTATTCTATTACATATGAAACAATAACTGTATGAGACAATAACTGTAACCTATTCTGACAGTAATTTGTTACCTCCATATCTCTTTGTATTCCACCAATCCTTTTGAGTTTCAAGTAAATTTGGCATAAGACCATATTGTACAACCTCTGGGTTACAGGACCTTTCTACCGTCTCTGCCAGTATATCTCTGAAATTCCTTATGATTCGCTTTCTCTGTTTGTATGGCCCAGAGAACCATTTAATTCCCTCGTCCACACTACTAGACTTCATCAAACTACACCAACAAATACTTTGACAATTCTACCATTCACTGGCTTCCATAAGAAATTCACACACATAGCATCAATCTATTCTTGGTGAAAACAATTACGTTTATGGTGAGGGATAAGATCAAAATTAGGGTGTCTGATATTGTCCACCATCTTATCCTTCCCTTTGACTTTCTCTTTGAGTTTCTTTGCTCACTCTAACACTTATGATTAGAGTTTTATCTCCTGCTCACCAAAAATAGAGGGATCAGAATGTTGACTCCACTCTAGTAAGGAACACAGCTCTTTCATATTTTCCTCCCCTAACGTATGGAACATACTTTTAAACTCAAAGTCATATGAAACTTCAAAAATCACTACTGGAGCTCCAAGAAGAATAAAACAGAAGATGAGGTAGAAGGGACAAAGAATATCATCTACCAGCTGTTTGTGTTCACATTAAGGAGTCTTCTCATATGTCTCACACAATGGTGTCCATATATCAACCATGGTTACATCTAGCTGGATGGCCTACTAGGCTTGCAGTCTTTTAGCTGGATACACATGCTCTGAATAAAATTAGATCTGACTAGGGGAAAACTGAGATGTAATCAGTTTATTCTACCTACCATCCTCTTCTAGTATAAGGCTCATAAGTAGATTAAGGATATAAAGCATTATGAAAGAGAAAGAACAGAAGATTATTGGGAACAATAAAAAGAGACAAAAGTAGGTACTGTCCTTGGAGAGAGGAACAGGCACTTCAATGAAAAGAGAAATTGACAACTGACTAAGGAATAAAGGTGAAGAGGATAAGATAAAAACAAAAGGCAATCATTTATTTATTCACCTACTATTTACTAAGCATGATACTAATTTACTAAATGTACAATAGCAAACAAGAGAGATACAATCTTTGCCCTCATGGAATTCATATTCCAGTACATAGAGCATGATAAAATCATGCTTATAAATAATTGTTTGAAGAACCAACCACAGAGTAAAATGCCCCTCAATATTTTATTACCTCCAAGAAGGCAAAAGGAATACTCAAAATCTCACTAAAATGTTAGTAAGGAGTCTTTAAAATTATTAGTGAGAACAATATTATAAAGGACTCATTACTGTTTATTACTATTTTAAAATATGCAAAATATCATTTATGGTTGAGTTTTTAGAATGCTTTTTTATTACTTTATACTAGTAAAAACAGGGATTCTCATTTTACTCATGTGTATATGTGTATATATTCATAAATGTTTGTGCATATTTATACAAAACTTACCATGAACATTGTTCTAAGTTAACTCTACAAGGTAGGTAATAATACTATTATACCACTTTTCAGAAAACAAAGTAACTAATAAAGGGCAGAGCTGAGATTCAATTCTGGGAGTCAGGTTCCAAAGTCTATGCTCTTAGCCAATCCATTAAGCTTTCTCTGTTTTGTTTACTCAGTCTCTTTAATGTTATTTTCCACTATCATTTATTTTAATTTTGATACTATTAAAATTTTTAACCCCAGAAATTGTGAAGTAGCATCTTCCAAATAAAATGCGGAAGATAACTGAATGGGTTAGAAAGAGAAAGAAGGTGAACAAATTTCTATTTGGTGAGATCTGTCAAGTGTTTGGAGGAAGTGGTATTTATTATGTTATAGAATGATAGGTAGTATTTCAAAAGGAAATTAGACCAGAAGGAAGAAGGATATTTTTAAAATCATTAACATCATTAATATATATCACTTTAACAAAATTAAATGATCAATCAAACATAGAAAAATAATCTCTGAAATATCTCCTAAAGACAATAGTCTATATTACCATTGTTGCCATTTTCATCATAGTAAAATTTGTAGAAACAACACTATGATATTAAAAGAGCACTGTAGTGCATGCCAAAAATCTTAGAATTTTATGCAGGTTATTTTCTTTACTAATTTTAGGAGTAACAAGAGAATAATTATGGCAATCCAGGCTGCCAATGTCACAAGTTTGTATTAAGAATTTAAAGGAAAAACTGAAACATTTTGAAAATTATTAATTATAGTACAAATAAAAGATTAGGTCATGATGATTAATCACCATCATTGTACATGAGGATGGTCACAATGTACTTCACTCTAGAAGAGTGATTCAAGAGTAACTCTATAAAGATGCACTAACCAATGTTTCTGTTTAAATGAAAGAATACTAGCCTTCAGCTTATAACTTATAGTTGAATTGTACCAACAATAGCTTATATGGGTTTGTCAGGTTCTCCCTTATGAATTTTTATTTGGAATTGAGCCAAAGGGTAATTTAATCATAATTCCCAGGCAACATAAAATTGTGCCAAAAATTCCAAATTCTATCTGGGATATCCCATATGAACTCTGTGCTATATGAAAAAAATGCAGTTTCCTGGTCTAGCCCGAGATTTTCTGACCCATGTTGCTATAGCTGGTGCAATAAGCAATAAGGATTAAAAAGACAGGATTGAAAAATGAATGGAAATATTTTGGTTTCTTGCATTTTGTATTTAAAAAGATATGTATTGGTTGATTTTATACATAAATGCAAAAAGTGTTATTAACCCCTTCTTTTTGCTAAGCAAACAGATAAAATCAGCTAACTACTCTACCTTTCATCATTTTAGATTAAAAACTTTGAGCTATAATACTTCCTTTAAGTGGGATAAAATTCTCTCTTCAGTTGTTTAGTTCACAATGAATTAATCATTCTCCTTTATTCCTCATATTATGTTTCTGGTAGACTCTCAACTTAGGATGTGAATTCACAACCTATCAAATTTCTGCTTTTACAGGCCATCAGCCCAAGATGAGGATTATGTACTATATGATTTGGTTTTGAGGTGTCCCCTGAAAGCTCATGTGAGAGACAATGCACAAATATTCAGAGGTGAAATAATTAGATTGTAAGAGGTACAACCTAATCAGTGGATTGATCTACTCTATGGATTAATAATTTGAAAGAATTACTGTACGGATGGTGACTGTAGGCAGATAGGGTGTGGCTGGAGAAAGTGTCACTGGTCACATGCCTTTGGGGATTGTATTTTGTCCCTGGAGCCTTGATCTCTTTCTTTGCTGCCTGGTTGCCATGAGCTCAGAAATCTTTCCTCTGCTGAACCCTTCTGCCAAGATGCTGTTCTGCCTTACCTCAGGCCCAGAGCAACAGAGTTGGCTGACAATGGACTGAACCTATGAAAACAAGAGCCCAAAATAAACTTTTCCTCTCTAAATTGTTCTTGTCTCATTTTGGTCACAGTGACAAAATGCTGACTAGTATATCTGTTCCATCTATGGCCAATTTCTTGCCTGTAAAACTAAATTTTAATTGCATAAAATTGGGTCTAACTGATAAAATAGCTCCATAATGTAATGATTTTCTGAATCTCAGAAATTCCATTTTTACTAAAGGACTATGTGCTACTTTTTTCTGAACTAAATATTCTTTTAAATTGCTTTTGCCAATCATATGTGGTAACATTTCACCAAAAGAGATATAAATAGTGATGTCTATCTTACTAATATAATGTTGTGATATTGAATATGTGAAAAAATCAGTAGGAGAAATAGGATACCAAGATACATTGCCAATGTTATAATAAATAAAAAATGATAAAATTTACATAGAAAATATTTTTTCTCGTTCAGATAATGTTGAATTTATCTAATTAATTGGCAATGATTAAAGAGAATTATGAATGAATTCTTGTTACTTGTTTTATGGGCATACTTATTTAATAACATCATTTGAATAAAAACATATATATAATGTATGCAGGTGAGCATAATTTCCCCCAGAATGTCTAGAGTGTGGGGAAAAGGCATTGTACTAAATACTAAGAAACCTAGATTTCACTCTTAGTCCTGTTCCTCAAATGCTATGTGATGGTTTACACATTCCTTAACTGTTGTGCTCTGTATTCCTGAATGATAATCAGAGAATGGATCAAGTCATATATATAATCCTGTCTACCTTCAGAAATCTGCAATTCCATCAACTATAAAGATGTGTCCAAAGCCTTTATACTGCTTAGATAAAATTCACAAGTCATCTCTATTTTTCACTTTGATCAAAGGTGACTAAAACTGATAAAAACAATTTGTTCAATTCTTCATTGTGACAAAACATTCCATCAACTCTGACCTAGATGCCTATCAAATACAACTTCTGATTTAACAGTGCACCATTCACATTCTTAACAACCATAAAGTGCTCATGAATGAAAATTTTATTAAGGTTATTCCACCTCATTCTTGCATATACCTTTACTTTCAATAACATATTGCCTTGGTAAGACTGTCCTATAAGATGTGAATTAATTTTGCTAATATTTTGAGTAACACATTTGAAGGAATGTATACAAACAACTTTTCATCACTAGCTTATCTGAAGATCATTTTACAAATCTGAATGATTAACAATTTCCCCCTAGATTCTCATGGTGGAACTTTGGTCTGTAACACAGAAAACAATTGGGATAGCACAGTAATGGTATTCATAATACTAGACTTATTAAACAGCAAAGAAAGAGAAAAAAGATAGGAAATTGCCCCCTTTATTGTGCCATTTCATTCAACTGTTTAAAAAATCTACTGAAGCATAAGACACCATTATTATAGAGATTGTTATATTTCAAAATTTATTTAGCATTGTTAAACAACAAAGGGAGGGGAAATGCATGAGAAGTCTTATGCAAATTGCATCCATAATTTCTCACAAAAAGTATTCTAAATCAATCTTTCTGTACTTCTTCAAAAGAATGATAAGTTATAAAATGTTTTTAAAAGAATTCTACCAGAGATACTTTTGAGTTTTCTGATCAAAGAAAGTATTTGGCATGAGAAAAAAATAAAAGCACTAAAAAATTCTTATAATTTTCTGTAACTTCTTTTACAAAAAATATAAATGCAAGCATTATAATTTTACTAGTACTTCAATTATATTATAATCATGTTAAATCATATAATATTTTTCTCTAAGAGACTCAAATAATTGAAATTAGATGGAAACAAAATTTGGCATATATTTTGAAGTTGCTCATTAAGAAATACAGAGGACCCTGGACAGAATGTATTATGAAAGTCAATAATACTTCCAGATGACTTATTTATTATAAGAAAAAGGTTCAATACATCAGAGAACTATGTAATAATCTATTTCTACAATAGTTTCCCCTCATCATGAGAAGAATAACTTTAAGCCATATATATGAGTTTTCCTAAGCAATTTCTACTTCAAGTTATATTATAATTTGTAACAAAATATAATTTTATAGGTTCATATTCATACAAATAAGGAAGTTGATGACTGTCATAAGAATAAAATTTGTGTTCAAATGTTATAATGATTATGACAAAAATAAACGTGAAGAAAAAGAAGAAGCCAGGAAAACAAAACCAAAATATGTATCTTCTCTTTTAATTAAAGAAGAAAACAGAAACAAAAAAAAATTTCACCATCTGACACCACACTTTCTCCCTCTCTTTTTTAATAGATTCTTTATAGTTACAGAATGGAATTCATTTTTACATAATTATAAAAGCACGCAATGTAATTTGTTCTCATTCAGTATTTCTCTTTCCCCTCCCTTTCTTCCAACCCCCTCTTCACTTCCCTCTACTCTACTGGTCTTTCTATTTACTTATACTTTTTCTTTTAAATCAGTGTCTTGTGGGTGTACATGATGGTGAGATTCACTATGGTATATTCATATATTTACATAGCAAAGTTAGGTCAGATTCTTTTTCCTTTTCCCATCCCTCTCTCCCTCCCTTCATTCCCCTTTGTCTAATCCATTGGTATTTCTTCTATTCTTCCCCCACCCCTTATTTTGGATTAGCTTCCACATATCAGAGCAAACATTCTACCTTTTACTTTTAGGAACTGGCTTATTTCACTTAGCAGGATTGTCTCTAGTTCTATCCATTTACCAGATAATGCCATTAAGTAAATTCTTTTTGGCTGCTCTATGTATATAAACCACATTTTTCCTTTATTCATTTATCTGTTGAAGGGCACCTAGTTTGTTTTCATAGCTTGGCTATTGTGCATTATGCTGCTATAAATGATGATGTGCCTGTGTCACTGTACTATGCTGACTTTAAATCTTTTGGATATATATTGAGGAGTGGGAGAGCTGGGTTATATGGTGGTTCCACTTCTAGTTTTTTGAGGAATCTCCATACTGCTTTCTAGAGTGGTTGCACCAATTTGCAGTCCCACCCACAATGTATGAGTGTAACCTTTTCCCACATCCTTCACAACATTTACTTTTGCTTGTATTCTTAATAATTGCTATTGTGACTGTAGTGAGATGAGAAACCTCAGTGTAGCTTTAATTTGCATTTCTCAAATTGCTAGAGATATTGAACATTTTTTCAGAATTTCTCTTAATGAGACAATTGTAGGTTAGAGAAATACTTTGATTAGCTGTTAGAGTTGAAAAGAGAAAATTTAATGGGCATATCTTTTGATAATCATGAGGAAGAAGTGATGGCCCAAGAAAGAGCTACTCAACATGATGTACAGTGAGAACTGCTACTGTAGATGTGGAGAAAGAACCAAAGAACATTTAGAAATTCAGGTGTCTAATATTTAATATTTAAGAATCAACTTTTGGGCATAATCTAAATACAATTATTCATAAAATGTCAATAACTCTTTTGGTACAAAAATAAATTATACTTCTATATTCAAGCAGTGAATACATGAACACCAAAACTTAAAATACAATATTGCAATTACAAAAAGATAAAATACTTAGGTGTAAACTATGAAAATATGTACAGATCTTTTTAAAATATTTAAAACTACAAAATATTTGTGAAAGGAATCCAAGATCTAAATACCTGAAGAGACATATTTTGTTCATGATTCAGACATACCATGTTCAACACAGTTGAGGTGTCCGTTCTGGGCTAAATTGATACATAGGTTTAATCCTGTTCCTACCAAACTCCCAGCAAGATTTTTGTAGATATAGAGAAAATTATTCTAAATTTTACATGGAAAGGAAAAGGAACTAGGATGGCTTAAATAGCTTCAACAAACTTATAATCAAGATATAAAATATTTCTCCACCTCAAAAAAGTTTCCTTATATTACTCTCTGGCCAAACACCTGCTTTTCACATGCACAAGTTTGTCGATTAACAAAAATATATATTCTAGGGATTTTGATTAAATTTGCTCTGAATATGTGAAACAATTTGTAACTTAGCAATACATTTTCTGATATATAGACATAATATACCTATTTATTTCTTTAATTTTTTCTCAATAACGTTTTTGAGTTTTAGTGCTCAGGTTTTGCATATTTTTTTGTAAAATTCTCTAAATATTTTACATTTTTGATGCAATCATAAATATTTTACTTCAATTTTAAATTTTTGCATTGCTAGTGAATTTAAATACAATTCATTTTACATTGATCTTTTGTTCTGTGACCTTACACATTTACTTATTATAGAAGCTATTTTGTCGATCACTTAAGATGATCTACTAATGAGATCCTATCAGCTGCAAATAATTTAATCATCCTACGAAATTTCTATTTCTCTTACTTTTGCTTAAATGCTAAAGCTATAATAAAATGGTGAATAAATATATCTTACATAAAACTATAGATACAAATGTTGACAGTGGGCATTCTTGTAACAGTCCCAATTTTAGGGGTAAAATTTTCAGTTTTTCATAATTAAACCTGACAATAGCTATAGGTTTTCCACAGATACCCTCTATCATATTGAGGAAGATCACTTGTATTCCTAATTTTCTGAGAATTTTTAACGTAACTGGGGATTGAACTTTATCACATGCTTTTGGAGCACATATTGAGATTACTGCATTTTGTTTTGTCTTCTATTTATTTTGTCAGTATGGCAAATTACACTCATTTATTTCCAAGTGTTACACAACCTTACATTTCAGGATTCTATGCTCTGATGAAGTTGTATTATTCTTTTTATAACTGGTTGAATTCCATTTATAATGTTTTATTAAGGATTTTGTGTCTGCGTTCATGATGACTACTAATTTGTAGTTTTTGTTAAATTGTAATCAATCTATATGGCTTTGTTATTCAGGAAATGCTGGCCTCCTATAGGAGGAATATTACCTATCCTAAAGGATAGGTAGTATTCCTACCTTTTCAATTTTCTAAAAAAGTTTAAGATCACTATCTTTTGTTGCTTAGTTTGTACCTAATATTTTCTTGTCTGAGATTTTAAGAATTAAATGTCTTTAGAATATAAGAAACTGAACTAATGAGATTTTATATTTTTTCTTGTGATAATTTAGTAATTTATGCCTTTGAAAAATTGGTCCATTTGGCAAAATAACTAAAAATAGATATTTCTCAAAAGAATAAAAATGGCCAATAAATATATGAAACAATATTCAACATCTCTAGCAATCAGGGATATGCAAATCAAAACTACACTGAGATATCATCTCACTCCAGTCAGAATAGCAATTATCAAAAACAAAAATAATAATAAATGCTGGTGAGGATGTGGAGGAAAATGTACACTGACACATTATTGGTGGGTCTACAAATTGGTGCAACCACTCTGGAAAGCAGTAGGAAGATTCCTCAAAAAACTACTGATGAAACCAACACATGACCCACCTATCTCACTCCCTGGTATATATCCAAAAGATCTAAAATCAGCACCCTATAGGGATGCATCCACATCAACTTTTATAACAGTGCAATTCACAATAGCCAATCAATGGAACTAGCCTAGATGCCCATAAACCAATGAATAAATAAAGAAAATATGATATACATACACAATGGAGTTTTCTCACTCATAAGGAAAAATGAAATTATGGCATTTTCTGGTAAATAGATGGAACTGTAGAACATTATGCTAAGTTAAAAAAGTCAGACCCAGAAACTTAAGGGTCCAATGTTTTCTCTCACAAATGGAAACTAGACTAAAGTAAGGGGGATGATATAAAAGGGGAAAAGAGGAATTCTGTGAAAATAGAAGAGAGATCAGTGGAGTACAGAAAGGGGATTAATGAGTAAAAGGAGGGAGAGGAAAAGGAAGGAACAATGAAATGAATGTGATCAAACCCTTCCTATGTACATATGTGAATATACCACAGTAAATTTCACCTTTCTGTAAATCCATAATGCACTAATGTTTTTTAAACACTCTAAATAAATGGGATAAAGATCAGTGGAATAGAGGAAAGGGAAACAGGTGGTGGGAGAAAGGGCAGAAAGTGGAAATACTGGAGACCAAATTGGAGCAAATTATATTTCATGCACATTATTACATTTCAAACATGAGATGTCCCCCAAAAGCTCATGTGTAAGATAATGCAAGAAAGTTTAGAAAAAAAATGATTGGGTTGTGAGAGCCTTAACCTAATCAATGGATAATTGCACCAATGGGGATTAACTGAGTGGTAACTGTAGGTATGTAGGGTATGGATGAAGGAAGTGGGTCATTGGGTGGTGTGCCTTTGGGGTATATACCTTGTCCTTGATTAGCAAGAGTTCTTTCTGCATCCTGCTCCCATGTCCTGAGATACTTCCCTTCAACACATCCTTCCACCATGATGTTCTGTCTTACCTCAGGTCCAGAGCAATGAAGTTATCCATCTATGGACAAAAAACTCTGAAACCATGAGCTCCAAAATAAACTCTTCCTCTTCTAATTGTTCTTTTCAGGTCTTTTGGTCACAGCAGCAAAAAATCTGACTAAAACCTTTGTGTAATTCTGTTCAAATGTACAACAATATTACATGTAACTATAATGAATAAATTTTTTAAAATTTGTCCATTAAGTTGTCAAATTATTTGCCAACCAGTTATTGGCATATAATTATTCCTAATATTTCATTATTATCCTATTGTGTGTGGAGAATATGGAAGATATTCATTATATCTACTCTTTAATTTCTGATATTACCTATTTTCTTGTTAATTCAATTTAAAAATGTTTATTATTAGTATACACAGAAATATGGTTGAATTTAATTTTATATATCCATTATCATTTTAGTATATCTTCATTACCTTAATGAGTCTACCAATACAGTTATCAATCTCACTCTTTAAAATAAAAAGTTGGTTTTACTTTTCAGGGTTCATTTTTTGTTCCATTGATTTTCAAATAATTTTTCTTTTCTAATTAAACATTAAAACTTTTGATTTACTGGGGCTGAGGTTGTGGCTCGGTGGTAGAGCACTTTCCTAGCATGTGTGACATGCTGGGTTTGATCCTCAGCACCACATAAATATAAATAAATAAATATTGTGTCCATCTACAAGAAGAAAAAAATATTTAAACTATTGATTTACAATATAGTATATGAGAAAAACCACCAATATTGAAATTGAGATTTACCTGTGTTCCAATTTTGATGTTGCTTATTTCTACATATGTTACTATTTTATTCTTCTCTTCATCAATAACATGGAGAAGATAATATCTGTCACATAAGTTAATCTAACTAAAGAATTTTTTTTAAAAAGGTGTACCTAATTTGTTAGTTACTTGGATTATGAGTTTCAAATTAATATAGTCAAAATTTATAAACTTTCAAATTCTGAAAATATGAATGATTATATTAGAACTACTTATGTAATGACTAAAGTTAAATTTAGTCATAGTTTTAGTCAAGGTTATAGTTTTCTGGTGATTGAATTAAAGTTTTTACAAAAATTTTCAGAAATACTTAAATTTCATAATTTCCTAATATGTGTCTCATTTAACCCCTACTGATGAAGATTAATGTTAAAAACACTAGACAATTTGGCTATCTGGACCAAACCAGGCCAATTCTACATGCATCATGTTAAGATACTGAATTTAGATACACTAAGATACTAAGACCAGTAAAAGAAAGTTGACGTTTTGAATCTCTCCTCTACCTCCCTGTTCTGCTGCACCTCTCTCAATGATTCTACTACCTTCCTCTTTCTATTTTAAGTTTCCATGTGATTAGACCAGGCCCACCTGAATAATCCAGGTTTATCCCTTTCTTTTAATGGCACGTAAATTTGCAGTCTTTAAATCCATCTTAAAAAATCCCTTTGCGGGGCTGGGGCTGTAGCTCAGTGGCAGAGCGCTTGCCTAGCATGCGTGAGGCACTGGATTCAATCCTCAACACCACATATAAATAATAAATGAATAAAATGAAGCTCCATCAACAACTAAAAAAATATTTTTAAAAAAATCCCTTTGCCATATCACAAAGGGTTCCAGAGCTTAAGGAGTAGATCTGGTGAGGGGGTCATAATTCTGTCTATAAAACAAATGATTTACAACTATTAGTTAACATTCAGAATATTCTATATATACCAGTTACTCAAATTCTACCAAACTTTCACATATTCTTCAAACCTGGAAGTAAACTGTATGTTCCTATTCCAAAAAAGCAAAGCAAATGTTTGAAGGTAGGTTTTTATGATTTCTTATTGATAATAGGTTCACTTCAATTTATATTTAATAAAACTTTATGGTTGAGGTATAAGAACTGTTTTGGAAGGTGCAATGAGATGGAAAACTGTCTGTCTGAACTTTTTCCCACACTAAAAAAAAAAGTGCACTGTATAGTTCAAACAGATAGGAATTATTACAGTCCTGAAAGCATGCACCCTGCAATGAATTTAATCCTTACAAAATAACTTGATGAGAAAACACAGTTCAGGAGACCATGCTAAACAATGAATGTCATTTATGGAAAAATAAAATGGTTAAGAGAAAAACTATAATCTCTACTTCATATATTACACTGATGTTATGATTTTATGTAACACCATTTTTCTACCTAGCACTGAATGCAATTTTAAAGTTGTCAAAGTGAAAAGTACTTTAGAATACAAATAATCTCTCTGAAATATAGTTTATATCACATTAAAGTCTCAAGCTGATAGCTTTTCTTCCCAATTTTTGTAAATATGGCAATTTTATTTCTCTTGCTATATTCAACTTTAATTGAGAGATTAAGCAAACTTCAAAACCTCTACTTTGATGAGGATTATGAATCACATAAATAAAACTGCTGCAAAGTTGCAGAGATAGTGATCATAAGAACCTATTTTGCAAGGTGACCTCAATTAACAGTAGTCCACTTTTTCTACTAATATATATATAATATATTACATATAATATTTATATATAAATGTGTATATGTATATACTGATACATCCTATTACAAGTTAAAGCTGAAATTTTTTATTTTTTAAATAAATATACCTCCATACCAAATCTACAACTTTATCACCACTAATCCTTAAAAATAAAACTAATTTATATAGCAGATCACTATTTTTGTGCATGTGTGGTGCTGAGGCTCAAATCCAGGGCATCATCATGCATGCTAAGCAAGTAGTATACAACTAAGCCATATCTCCAGCCCATAGATTGCTATCTCACTTTGCTGAGTAAAATATATATATCATAAAATTCAACTAGTCCATAAGCAAGAATGAATAGCTAGCTCTCGGTTCTACCATAGTAAATAGGAACATGATATCTACTCTAAAATCAATAGGGTATTAAATAGCTGGAAATATCTCCTAAACAATAGTAACATGAATTTAGTGACTATCAGGTTTAAGGTGTAAGCTCTACTATGTATATTGGATAGCTATTCTCTTTTTTTCGGAGGGGTGCGGTACTAGGGATTGAACTCGGGGGCATTCGACCACTGAACTACATCCCCAGCCTTATTTTATATTTTATTTAGAGACATTATCTCACTGAGTTGCTTGGTGCCTACTAGGTTTCTGAGTTTGGCTTTGAACTTGTGATCTTCCTGTTTCAGCCTCCGGAGCCACTGGGATTACAGGAGTACACCACCATGCCCTGGCTTGAATAACTATTCTTAAGAACAAAAAAGATAATACATAACACAATAGAGTTCATGAAAAATTCCTGAGAGACTGAAAGCAGGTAAGACTGAAAAAGAAAACCTCAGTCCAGGACATGCACTAAAGGAAGAACAAGCATGCAAAGGAGAATTGGCAAATTCAGATACCAGAGCAAGAACACAAAGGCACCATCACTTTCCTTTTCCAAAAAGGGCTCTGTCCAGGGGTAAGGGCCAGGGCAGGAAGAGGAAAATAAGTGGAGAAATTGAGACAGAGATCAAAGGCAGTGTTTCAGATGGCCATTGAAATATAGAATGTGAAGATCAAATGTCAATGTACCCCATTTAGTGGCATATATTAGCTATCTGTCCCTCTTACTGGAAACAAATCAGAAAGCAAGCCCTAGTAGCAGCAGCTCCTTCTCCTGGCCCAGGTATGCTATGCCAGGAGAGTCTAACAAGGGAGAGATTAATGAGTGGGGCACTTGTGTCCTAGTTGGTCTATGACTCTGATATGTGCCTATAGTTTTGGTGTCCCATTCAACTTCATATGTACCTTTAAAACTAGTGGCCAAGTTTGAATAATGCATCACAAATAAAGCAATCTCAATAATAAAGATGAACACAAATTCAACTACTGCCAAGTATTTGAGGAAAGACAACCCAATTAAATTGACAAAATATGCTTATAAATAAAAACAATCTCTGTGAAATATAGTTTATATCATATTAAAGTCTCAAGCTGATAGCTTTTTTTGTTTCTAGAGGCTAGATGTTCCAAAATTAGCTAATAAAAAATAAATAAAATAGAGGGCTGGGGGAGAAAAAACTCCTATAATTTTCAAGATAAAATTCATTTCTAATGTTTATATCTTAAACTTGACAGTCATTAGTTCATTGTTACTACTGTTTAGGAGATGCTTCTAGCTGTTTAGTAATCTTATCAAATTTAGAGTTGATTCTTCTTATGTCCTTACTAAGGCAGAACTATGAGCTATAATGTGATATAACGCATGCTATGTGTGTAGACTAGTTGAATTTTATAATATGTACCCTTCATACAATTAGCAAAGTAACCCTCTTTCTAGGATTATGAACTACATACAATATGAATTTAGTTTTATTTTTAAAGAATAGTAATAATAGTTTTCTTAAGGAGAAAAAGTCATATGTACTCAGATTGAGAGGGGCCAGCTATATCCAAGCAGGAAAAATAAACAACAACAAAAAAAATATGAAGTAGATCCTCATGTCTACTCAAGTGAATAAAATTAAGGTCAAAGAAAAATTGCTGAATTATTACAAGAAAAGGAAGAAAATTACATTGACAGAAAAATACCAGCACAAGAGGTAAGGCAATAATTAAGCAATGTGAAAGACAAAGAAACTTCAAAAACAAAGGAAATACAGATTACCTACAAAAACATGAAAATTAATTTGAGAACCCAATGACCAAAAGTGACAACGGAATATGAAATCAGTGGAGTGGCTCGTTAGTGTACTAAGAAAAAATAAATATCAAATACAGTGACATAGCCAGCAAAAATATATTGCAAGAATAGGAATATAACTTAAGACTTTATGTTTAAAAAACAACTATAGTATAGTATCATATACGTATTATTTACTATATAATTGTACGCATCTCAAATTAAACATCTAGTACTCCTTTAAAAATCAGCACTTCTTATATTTGTCTCCATCTCAGTTAATGGAGAATCCCCACTGCTATTTAGCACTAACACCTTAAAGTCATCCTGAATTCTTCCTTTTAACTTCTCCTTTTTCTCACAAACTAGATCTGAACCATAGGCATATACTATTAGCCTTGCTTGCCAAAAATAACTAGACTATAACACTTTCCTCATGGCCTACATCTACTCCAAGCCACTATCACCTCTCACTGATATTGTAACAATAGACTATTGGTTGTTTCCACTCTTGATAACTTCCAGATATAGAACCAAAGTGAGATTTCTGTCAGTCTATATCAATTATCTGTTCAAAACCCTTTAATAGCCTTCTATCTCACTATGAAGCATGACCTACCAAGCCATGAGTCATCTAGGTGAACATTACACCTCTGGGTACACAGAGTAATCTCCAAATTTTCTTTCTGCAGTAGACTTATTGGCTTCCTGGCTTTATCTTGAAGTTTCCAGGTTTTCTTGTAATATCTGTTCCCTTTATCTACAACACCCTCAATTCCCACAAGGCTTTCCGGTCTTTAACCAGAAG
Organism: Geosciurus inauris; assembly: GCA_004024805.1. Lineage (NCBI taxonomy): Eukaryota > Metazoa > Chordata > Mammalia > Rodentia > Sciuridae > Geosciurus > Geosciurus inauris. The sequence goes on along the minus strand of PVHX01000599.1, from coordinate 98,102 downwards.
TCACTCTCCCAATAAGGCCTACTTTGACTATCTTATCAAAAAATCTCAAATAACATTTTTTAGCTTTAATTTTTTCTGCTAACAAATATATAACATACTACATACTACATATGTTAATTTTAATTTTATTTTATTTGTTGCCTATCTTCTTTCCCAGAATTTTATATACATGAAAATAGTGATTTTTATACATATATTCATATTCAGTGCACAATATATACTGACTTGAATGAGTAACAGAGTGTACTTATTACTAAAAGTCCATTACCAAAGGGATTTTTAAAAGATACCTAAATATTTATAAGCAATATTTCTTCTATTCAAGAAGGAAAATGATCCTAAAAAGATATAAAATGCAAAAAAAATTATTTAACAAATGAAGAAAGCAATATATGTAATTGAATCTAAATATCAAATTATTATATAAGACAACAGTAATTTTAAAGAAAAGTAAAGCTAAAGCATTATTCAGGAGGAGAACATGGATCTTGATGAAATATAAACTTTATTACAACTGCATACAGCAACACCAAGGGTATTTGCTAAAATAGTAAACCTAGAGCATATGTATATATGAATACATGAAAAAATAGCAGATTTTGTAACCTGGTTTAAAAAAATTCACCTATCTTTGGACTATGTTAGAAACAGAGAGGACCCAATTCAAAACATATGGTCAGAGCATATTTAAAAATAAAAGGATGAATATTGATAAATCAGACAAATTATAAACAAAAACAAAACAAGAAAAGAGCAAATACAGCAAAAAAAAAAAATAAGCAGAGATAAAGAGAATCATTTATAACATGATAAAAGTTTCAGTTCTCCCAGAAACTGTAATTTGTAGGCAACTAATAATATTGATTCAAAACTATTAAGCAAAAATTAAACATAAGCATTTAGTAATTTTAAAATGCATCATAGCAGTAGTTTAAAACATACTACTCAAAGTAACACACTGAGCAGGTTACATAAGATATGAAAACGTTAATAAACAAGCATGATCTAGGTGATATCCATAGAACATTATAGCTACTGCTGCTCAATATACATTATATTAAAAGCAAATAGAGAATTTACAAAAAATTAAGAATTAGGGTATGAATCAAATATTAACAAATTGCAGAAACTGGCAGTGACTAGATCATACTTCTTTACTAGGTCACATTTCTTTATTCTTTAATAATCAGTTATCAAAATACTACCCTTTATAAAACAAAGTTGAAAACATGCAAATTTTAAACACAATTTTAAATGATGTATGGGTCAAAGGTGATTTAATAATGTAAATCAGGGTATATCTGGAACTGAATATATCTGAAATCAGTAAATCAGGGTATATCTGATACTGAAAACACTGTAAGTGAAATAGAGTAGTAGTGAAAATTTTTTTTAAAATGCCATTATTTTAAGGCACTGAGGGTTTGAAATTGTGTGTTTAAAACAGAGCAATAGGTGGTTAAAAACTTCCCAAATTTTTTTTCTTAAAGCTAGAAAGGAACAAACAAAATCCAATAACAAAGACTGACAAAGAAAATTCAAAAGAGAAATATTATAGGATAGCATCATTCTTAAATATGTGCAATATTTCTTGAGCTAATATTGTGTCTAATTGTGAAAAGCAAAACAAGAAAGTTTCAAATAAAAATACTTAAGGGCTTTGATACGAAAAGTCTTCTTAAACAAGATGCTAAAAGCTGTAACTATAAGGAAAAAGATAAAGAAATTTATCTTTTATTAATTTTAAAATATTAAAATTAAGAAGTTATAGTCATCAATAGAAATTATTAAGAAAGTAAAAGACATTACAGAGAAGACAATATTTACAATATGTATAACTGTCAAATATAGTCATTACATATAAAGAATTATTACAGATCAATAATGAAAGTGGTCTAATTAGAAGGCAAGAGACTGGAAGAGGCACTTCACAAGAGGATATCCAAATGACAGAAAAGAAGAAAAGAAAAGAAAAAGAAAATCACACTTTGTTAGCCATAAGAAAAGACATATTTGAGCCTTGGTGCAATACTCCTAAACCAGAATGGACAAAATTAGACTATCAATATCACATATTGGTGAAACTGTGGAGCAATTGGAAATCTCATACACTACTGTTGGAAATATAAATCACTATTTTCCCTTGGAAAACCTGAGAGCTATTAGGATGAAACATCTACAAACTCCATGACACAGAAATCCATTCCAAGGTATATTATCAAAAGTAATGTATACTTATGTGTACTAAGAAACATATACAAGAATGTTCACTGTAACAGTATTAATAAAAGCAACAAACTGGAAATAAACCAAATTCCATCAGTAGTAAAATGGATAAGGAAATTGCAACATTGAGAACGAACTAATTATTGTTTCATGCATTAATATGGATTATAGCCCACAAATTAATTGCAAGGCTGAGTAGGAAAAAAAGACAGAAAACAGTGCACTTCATATTATTCGATTTATACACAAATTGAAAACAGCCAAGATTAACCAATGGTGACAGAAACCAGAATAGTGGCTACTTTGGAACAGCAGCAGTAACTTGAAGAGAGTTAGGGGAGGATCTGGGACTAGGGGTGCTTCTATGGTCTATTTCCTTGTCGTGATATAGTCACATGGGTGATTCACTGAAAGAAATGCATAGAGATGTATACTAATGATTCATCTACTTCTCCATACATATATTTTATGTAATATTTTTATTTTAAAACATGCATGGTTTTGAGGTTGTTGATTGTAATTAATAAATAGAACTACATAGTTTTACAGAAATACAAAATCTTATGATTTCTGCTACTGCTTGGTAATATATTTATAATAAAAAGCTATATATCTTTCCCAGAATGCAACAGTTTTTAAAAGATGAAGACATTGAAAACTGTGTTAACATAATTTAGCTTTATGTAAAAAGGAGGCCTTTAAAAGGCATTTTCAATATCTTAACATTTCTTAGAATTTCACATTTCGTTACACTTCCTCTAAATGCAAATCTCTCTCTTAATGAAGAATAAACTGCCCACACAATCTCAAGTTCAGACAATGAAAGCTTCTAACAACATAGAATGATGTCTTAAGTTATAGGGTACTGTAATGTATTCAGGTAACCGATGCTGACTCTACAAAGTAAGCTACTAAAATCAATTTTTATCACTTGAAATCTATTGCAATTAGAGAGCAATACCAAGTCACTGACACACTAATGGGTTTCAAAATATTTCAAAAAGAATAAGGAAATTGCAAGGTGTTTTAATTGAAATGCAGCTCTAATAAGTCTAACAAATTGAATGATATGAGCCTCCTATAAAGCTACTATATATAACTATCATAATATGCAGTGTTCAGTTTCAATACATTTGCAGTATTATGTAGCTATATACCTCACATGACAATTGTCCTACACTATTTTAAAACCTTTATTATGTCTTCTAATATAAAAGAAGTTGTTTTTCTGTGTTCCAACAGGAGGATCTTTAATTTCATTTTAGAACAAGACTGTAGCATTTGCAAAGAGGATCTTCTCTAACAAAATTAGTCAGGGGTTGCTTGAAAAGAATATTTTATCTGACTGAAACATATTTTTCATATATCCAACTACAATAGTACATTACATGGAAATGATTAAACTTAAATTAGAAACCGGGTTTTCTAATTCCTGGGGTGTAAAATTAACAGTTGCAAAAATGATAATTTCTGACTGCAAAAGTTATAATAATTATGCATAAAAAGTAGAACCACTTTAAGAATATCACATTCCTGTTTTCCTCTTCTCCATTTCTTTAACCATTTTTGACATTTAATGTCAATAACACTTCCTCCTTTGATTCTCCTAATTTCTATAATTGTGTTCCATGGGTTTAGAAGGAACACTCTCCCCTTTTCCAAACACACACATTTCTACATTGTCTTTATTATTCAGTTAATTCAAGATAATCGATCTCCTTTCTTCCTTCTTTCCTATCCCTCCTGCCTAATTCTAATGCCACTTTATTCCAGAAAAAAATAAAAAACAAGAACAAAAAACAACCTTTCATTCTGAAGTGCTATTTCAAAGACTAGCATGACTTGATTACCTTTGTCCAACAGTATAGAAGCTAGGGTGAATATTCAAGCCAAACACAAATCTACTGTAGTATTTGGCAAATGACATAGCTGGGTGCCATTCAGAATTAAAATTATAATGGAAAGTAAATCATATTAAAACCCAATAACAGAGCTGAGGTCACAGCTCAGTGGTACAGCACTTGCCTAGCATGTGTGAGGCACTGGGTTCAATTCTCAGCACCACATACCAAACAAATAAAATGCAGTTTCATCAACAACTAAAAAATTTTTTTTCAAAAAACACTATAACAATTTTGTTTCTTTTTTCTTTCTCCTTCCCCATAATATATATTGGAGAAGGAAGTACTGAAGTTGCCTCATTTTTTTTCCTTTCTCCACAGTATGGCAGTCTTTCATCCACTCTGTTTTTCAAGGGTCCCTCATCCACTCTCATTTTTACAATGGTCCTTATTCACTTGTTTCACCTTTCTTTTCCTATTTATTCTCTGCAATGCTATCAATGTGGATTGAACAGGTGTTTCAACCTTTAATAAGGGATTAGCATAACAAACAGGAATGGCAATGTAGAAAAAGAAAACATTTTAATTTTATTTAAATATATTAAAAAATTAAACATTAGTTAGTGGTTCTGAATTTTAGCATGCATCAGAACAACTCAGAGGGCTTGTTTAAAAAGATCATTAGATCTAAACTACCTGAATTAGTAGGTCAGGTTAGGGTCTGAGAATTGGCATTTCTAATTAGGTCCAGGTAATGCTGATACTGCTACTCCAAGAACCACACTCAGAGAAACACTGCTTTAGTTCAAGGGAAAAGTGACATAATGAATGAAACTCCAAGTATGCTTCCATCTTGTGCCCTATCCTCAGACCCACCTCTCTGTGAGAACACACTCTTTTCAAAGAAAGGCTTTGAATGGAACAGTTTTGCCTCAGGTTCACTTCCCCATATCTAAATTACTTGATGTAAAATAATTTCTTGAGTTTTCAATAATATTCTTGATGACTGCATATGATACCAAGGAGCTCACAGTTGTTCTGTTATAGTCCACCTTCAGTGTTTGCTCCATACCAACAACATGAATTATAAACATTCCTTTTCATTCTAGTTTTATCTAGGAAATATTGAACCATATGTACATGTTCACATACACACACACACACATACACAATACCAAATATATACCCTTACCACCAACATAAATTATAAATGACAGCAATATGCTCAAACTAAAAAAGATTAAATCAGTTATTGTGAATTTTCCCCACAATTTGCAATGCAACATGTTGTAATGAGTTTCCCTCACACTTTTCAGTTAACCACCTGGCTTGCTCCTCCCTATAATTATGATGATAATGATGAGGTGGAGGAAGAGGTGGAAGATAATAATAATGCTCTTGTCTCTGTTTTCAAGTTGTGCCTAGGATAAGAAACAAACCCATTACTGAAAACTATATGTCTAGTTTACTTCCAGGACTGTTCAATGATTCAGACCAAAATTTGAAATCTATTACTATTATTTAAAGTTCTACTAATTTAACTATGGTCACCACCTTCTCTGAAATGTATGTGGAAAGAGGAGCTGTTTTGGTCACTTAATAAGATTGTTTCAAATTTTCCTTAAAATAGGTTTGCCAATCATACACCTTTGGTATAATTTGTTACATCATGTATACTAGACTCTTTTCTGTTACTATAATAAAACACCAGAATCTAGGCATTTATGAAGAAAAAAGGTTTATTTAGCACAAAGTTTTGCAGGAAGAAAGTCCAAGACTACGCCTTATGGGATTGGTCTCAGGTGAGAGGCTAACAATAGACGGCATTATGGCAGGAGTTGTAAGAGGGAGACATAACATCAATAGTAGTTCCCTCCCACTAGACTCCACCTCTTAAAAGTCCTACTACCTTTTAGCATTGACACACTGATGATCAAGCTTCCTATACATGAATCCTTGTGGGATGCACTCAAACCATATCTAAATAATAGAATCATGTATTGAAAATAATAAATAAAAAAAAAAATCCAATAAATGTTTCTCATTTACAAAGCTCCAGGTCAGTGAGGGCAGAGGTCAGAAGTAGAGGTGGGGAAGGTATATCACCAGGTATTCAAGGACTCAGGCTGTCAGTGGTCCTGCCATCTTCTACAAGAGATTTTCCAAGTTTTCTGGATATGTATCCAACTAACAGACTGAGAAAGAGTGGAGGAAGAATACCTACTTCTTAATCACCTCAGCTCAGTCATATTATTGCATTATTTCTATGCAAATCTATGGATAAGAATGAATCGCAACATCCAACCTAAATCAGGTGTTTTTAAAAATATGCTAACTGGTGAATTGATACTTTCTAGAAACAACTCTATACCACAGAAAAGAATCTCCTATCTGTAATACTTACCTCTGATACAATAACAATAATGATACTATTAAAAATCAATAATGTTAACATTTTTAGTTTTGCCTTTATTTTCCATTCCTTGTAAATATGATTAAAATATACATGTGCTAGGTTATTATCATCATAATGTAAAACTAATTTTATACCTGCTTTGTTTATCTAACATGCTATCCTCAACATCCATATGCCTTCATTGGTTTTATTAAGTTCAAGTGTTTCTGAACTTAATAATGACATGTGTGTTCCTGAAAAGTCTCTGTTTTTAAAATTCTTCCAGTAAAAATAAAGATATTTTGAGAAATATTGGACTGGAACAGACCTTTGTAAAACTGAAAGACTTAATAACCATTGCCTTAACCAATACTGTTCCATTCCATTAAAAAGATGGCTTTTTAAAAGTCAGTCTAATTTAAATAATAATAAAATAATAATAATAATAGAAGGGAAATCAGTAGAGTAAAGCAAGCAGATAAGAGAGGAAGGAAAAGGAAGGTATTGGGAAATGAGAATGATCAAATTACATGCATGAACAATTAACATAATTATGACAAAATGAATCCCACTACTATGTATAAAAATATAGTCACAGGAATAATAAGTTCAAAACTCACATTAAATGAATAGGAAAAAACTTGAATATGCACTTACATACACATTTAATATTTCTTAAAGCCGTCTCACTCCATATGCCAGACTTTTGGATACAAAGAGGAACATACATAGACGCTGCCTTCAAGAAGCTCACAGTGCCTGGCACACTGCAAGTTATTCAATAATCCTGTATCAAGTTAATAAATTTTAAATAAAGTATAACTGGAAAGTAGGCATACATCTCATAATGAAAGTAAATTCTGAGAAACACCATAATTCAAATATTTTTTGAATTTTATGGCATTTGCCAGTAATGGGTGGAACTGGAGAATATCATGCTAAGTAAACATGAATTTTGAAACATAATTCAAATGTTTTTATTTGAATGAAATTATTATGCTATTATTTTATTTTTGAATGAAATGTCCCAGAAAGCTATTATTTATAAAAATTATTGTAAGAAAAGAAAATAATTTAGTTGCTTAAAAAATACTTCAAATCATTACAAAAGACTATGAATCACCAACAAATTTTACAAATATTATTTAAAAATGCTATAAAACACTAATGTTTTTCTAAGAACAAGGGTTATGAGGGAAAATATGTTTATATATTCGTTTCCTTCTTTAAAAATCATGCCTTTTGTCAAGGACTAACAAATGTAAATACAAATTGGTAATATGGAAAATTAATCAAAGATTAATGAATACAACCAAGAAATGTCACAGTCATAAATAAATGAAATGTGAAAAGATTTGAATATTAACTTCTTTCTAATACTAGCCATTTTTAAGAATACATATATATGTCTTAAATCATCTTGCTTATATATGTTTTTACCTCTTCATATATTATCAGCATTTTACTTGCAATGACCTGAAAATAAAATTATTGAAATATGTTATTCTAAATCATAATTTTTAACTGTCTTATTCCTACTCGGATATTTTATCCCACTCCTTGGTTTATACCCAAAGAATTTAAAATCGGTAAACTACAGTGACACAGCCACTTCAGTGTTTATAGAAGATCAATTCACAATAGCCAAGCTGTGGAACTAACCTAGGTGCCTTACGACAGATGAATGGATAAAAAAAAAAATGTGGCATATATACACACTGGAATATTATTCAGCTATAAAGAAGAATGAAATTATGGCATTTGCCAGTAATGGGTGGAACTGGAGAGTATCATGCTAAGTAAAATAAGCCAGTCCCAAAACAAAAATACAGAATATTGTCTCTGATATGTGCATGTTAACCCACAACAAGGGAGAATATTAGAAGTTCATTGCACTAGACAAAAGCAAATTAAGGGAAGGGAGGGGAGATAGGAATAGGAGAGACAGTAGAATGAATCGGACATATCTTTCCTATCTGCATATATAGTGGTGACTTCACATCAAGTGCAACCACAATAATGGGATCTTAACTTTACAAGTTATACTTATTCTATATATGTAAAATATTTCAAAATATACTATCATGTCAAAAAAAATTAAATATATAAAAATAAATAAATAAAATTCCTCTTGGGCACAGGTGATTTTTAGGGCAGTGAAGTGATACTGTTTTATGACACTGTAATAATAAACATATGACAATTGGCATTTGTAAAAACCAAACCAAAACAAAACAAAACTGTATGATACAAAGACAAAACCCTAAAATAAACTGGGGACTTTAGTTAACAGTGTTGTATTAATATTAATTCATCAATTGTAATGTATCACACTCATGCAAATGTTAGTCATAGGAGAAATTGATAGTGAAAAGGGGTACATGTGAGAATTCTGCTCAATTTTTCTGTAAACCTAAAATTTTTCTCAGAACAGTATTTCATGCTACACTGATTAAATTTTGGAGAACTGTCATCTTTAAAATATCTTATCTTTGTATTTTGGACAAGGTATATCTCTCTATTAATTCAGGTCTTAATTGACATCCTACAATAATGTTTTATTGTTTTTTCCAGGTATGACTTCCACACTTTTGTTTATTTATTCCTAGGTATTTTAGGACTTTGTTGCTATAGTGAATAGCATACCTTTAATTTCTAGTATATTCTCTCCTTGGCTATCATTGCTATTTTAAGAAAGTTGTATTTTTAGTGCAATTTCAAGTTGTTGTTACTATATGTTAATTATTCCATTAATCATTAAATCTATATTGTTAAAAAAAAAACTAATACTAGTGTTGTGGTTTAGATATTAGGTATTCCTCAAAAGTTTAAGTGTGAGACAATGCTAGAAAGCTTAGAGGTGAAATGATTGGGTTAGGCAAGTCTTAACCACTGAATTAATCCCCTGAAAGGAATTAACTGAGTGGTAACTGAAGGCAGGTAGGGTGTGTCGGAAAAAAGTAGGTCATTGGGAGCATGCCTTTGGTGTACATATTTTATGTCTGGTGAATGAAGTCATTCTCAGTCTCTCTCTCTCTCTCTCTCTCTCTCTCTCTCTCTCTCTCTCTCTGCCTCCCCCCCTTCCTGATCATGTCCTGAGCTACTTTTCTCTGCCACACTTTTCAGTCATGATGTTCTGCCTCACCTTGAACCCTGAGGAATAGAGCCAGCTGTCTTTGGACTAAGACCTCTGAAACCATCAGCCCCAGATAAACTTTTCCTTCTCTAAAATTGTTCTCTTCAGATCTTTTAGTCACAGCAGTGAAAAAGCTGACTAAAACCAATAGTCTCTAAATATTTCCTTCAAACTTAGCAGATGGATGTTCAATATTTATAATTTGTTCCACATCTATTTCTAAAATTAGACATCATAAAGTAATTCAGTGTGTCTAAGTGGTTGCTCATAATTATTTTGTAAATGAAATTCTTTGAACACATTGGGTTATATGTGTTTTCTAATTCACTAAAACATAATTGATTTAAAATAAAAATTACATAACAGAGTACATGTCGAGGCTATATTGGTCCCTCCTCTCTACTTGAACACCTGAAAGTTTTAATGCCCTAAGAGCTTAATCCTAGACATCTTTTTCCTACTGATACATATGTTCTCTCTAGGGGATCACCTGTAACCTTGTAAATTTAATTATATTGTTACTTAATAACCCTATTTTTATTTCAACCCAGAAAATTCCCTGAGCATTGTATACATATATGCAAATAACTACTTAAAATTCAAATAGAATCTCTCGTGTAACATGTCCAAAACAGAATATATTTCCTACCCTACTTCACTCTTAAAGCATCTAGCCACCAGCTGTCCCTATTTAAAATAGTAATATCAGTTGCTCAAGTATAAAACCTTGGAGTCATCTTTTCCTCATCACTATATACAATCTGTTGGTAACTTCTATTATCTCTACTTCCAAGTACATCCCAATATTGGCAATTTCACCATTTTTTCCCAAGTTACCATCTCTTCTCTCCTGAACTAATCTCTACTCTATCCTACTGCTTGCAATTAATCCCCTGTATCTCAATACCAGCATCTTTTTTTGAATAACATGCTGTGTAACTATACAAGGTTAAAGTAAAAATAGAAAAAAAAAAGTTGAAGAGAAATTAACATTTATTGAGCAATGACTAAACTATAAATGGTACCTTAGAAAGTTTTCTTTAATTTTAATGTAAATGTTATTGAAGTATGAATATGGAAAAAGTCACATTATAAGTGTACAGCTTAATTAATTTTCTCAAAGTAGACATGTTCATGTAACCCATAACCAGATCAAGAAACAGATCATTCCTATCAACAAAGAAGCCTTTCTTGTGCTTCCTTTCAGTCCTTATTCCCTTAAAGGTAATTACTAACCTGACCTCTCAGATCATAGATTGGTCTAACCAAGGATTGAACCCAGAGGTGTTTAACCACTAAGCAACATCCCAGTTCTTTTGTATTTTTTACTTTCTTTTCCCTCTTTTTATTTGTTCATTTTAGTTATCCATAGCAGTAGAATTTATTTTGTCAAATTATATAAACATAGAGTATAATGTATTCTATTTAGGATCCCACTCTTGCACGTTATGTGGAGTTACCCTGGTCTAGTATTCAAATACAAGGCTAGGACAGTTACACCCAATTAATTCTCCTGTCTTTCCTATTCCCCTCCCCTCCCATCCCTTTGTTTCCCTTTGTCTAGTACAATGGATTTCTATTATTCCACTTCCCAACCACCTTTGTTGGGGGTTAGCATCCACAAATCAGAATATTGAGCCTTTGGTTTTTTGGAACTGGCTTCTTTCACTTAGCATGATATTCTCCAGTTTCATCCATTTACCCATGAATGCCATAATTTCATTCTTCTTTATGGCTGAATAATATTCCATTGTATATATCACATTTGCTTTAGCCATTCATCCATTGAAGGACACCTAGATTGTTTCCATAGCTAGGCTATTGTGAGTTGAGCTGCTATAAACACTGATGTGGCTGCATCATTGTAGTGTACTGATTTTAAGTTCTTTGGGTTTAGACTGAGGAGTGGGATAAATGTGTCAAATGGTGATTCCATTCCAAGTTTTCTAAGGAATCTCCACACTGCTTTCCATAGTGGTTGCACCAACTAGAAATCCCACCAACAACGCATAAGAGTACATTTCTCCCCACATCCTCGCCAACATCTATTGTTACTTACATTCTTCATCATTGCCATTCTGACTGGAGTACGATGGAATCTCAGTATAGCTTTAATTTGCATTTCTCTAATTGCTAGAGATGTTGAACATTTTTTCATAAATTTTTTGACTATTCGTATTTCTTCTACTGTGAAGTGTCTATTCAATTCCTTTGCCAATTTATTGACTGGGTTATTTATTTTTCTGGTGTTAAATTTTTTGAATTCTTTGTATATCCTTGAAATTAATACCTTATCTGAGATGCAGATGATAAAAATTTTCTCCCACACTGTAGGATCTCTGTTCACATTCTTGATTGTCTCTTTTGCTGTGAAGAAGTTTTTTAGTTTGATACCATCCCATTTATTGATTCTTAATTTTACTTCCTGTACTTTCAAAATCTCATTGAGGAAGTTGGTTCCTAAACTGACATGATGGAGAGTTGAGCCTACTTTTTCTTCTAGTAAGTGCAGCATCTCTGGTTTAATGCCTAGGTCCTTGATTCACTTAGAGTTGAGTTCTGTGCAGGGTGAGAGACAGGGGTTCAATTTCATTCTATTACATATGGATTTCCATTTCTCCCAGCACCATTTGTTAAAGACACTATCTTTTCTCCAGTGTATACTTTTGGCACATTTGATTACTATGAGATAACTGTATTTATATAGGTTTATCTCTGTATCTTCCATTCTGTACTATTGGTCATTAAGTCTGTTTTGGTGCCAATACCATGCTGTTTTTGTTCCTATAGTTCTGCAGTATAATTTAAGGTCTGGTATGTAATGCTTCCTGCATCACTTTTCTTGCTAAAGATTGCTTTGGCTATTCTAGGCCTCTTATTTTTCCAAATAAATGTCATGATTGCTTTTTCTATTTCTATGAAGAACATCACTGGGATCTTAATAGGAATTGCATTAAATCTGTATAGCACTTTTGGTAGTATAGCCACTTTGACAATATTAATTCTGCCTATCCAGGAACATAGGAGGGCTTTCCATTTTCTGAGGTCTTCTTCAATTTCTTTCTTTAGTGATCCGTAGCTTTCATTATAGAGTTCTTTCACCTCTTTGTTAGGTTAATTCACAAATATTTTGTTTTCTTTGAGACTATTTTAAAGGGGATTGTTTTCCTGATTTCTCTTTCAGCTGATATATCATTGGTATATGGACATGCAATTGACTTATTGGGGTTAATTTTATCTCCTGCCACTTTGCTGAACTCATTTATGAATTCTAGAAGTTCTCTGATAAAGTTTTGTGGATTTTCTAAATATGAATCAAGTCGTAAGCAAATAGGGATAGTTTTAGTTCTTCTTTTCCTATTTGTATCCCTTTAATTTCTTTCATCTGTTCAATTGCTCTGGCTAGAGTTTCTAGAACTATGTTGAATATAAATGGTGGAAGAGGACATCACTGTCTTATTCCAGTTTTTAGAGGGAATGCTTTCCATTTTTTTTCCATATTGGCCTTGGGTTTAGCATATATGTTGAGGTATATTCCTACTACCTCTCCCCCAGTTTTTCTAATGTTTTGAGCATAAACGGACACTGAATTTTGTCAAATGCTTTTTCTGCAATTATTGAGATAATCAAGTGATTCTTATATGTTTCTGTGGTGAATTATGTTTATTTCAGTGTGTTGAGCCAAATGTGCACCCCTGGAATAAACCCCACTTGATCATGGTACACTATCTTTGTGGTATTTTTTTTGTGTGTTTTATTAGCATTTTATTAAAATTTTATTGATAATTAGTATTGATTGGATCAATATTCATAAGGGATACTGTTCTGAATTTTCTTTCCTTGATGTGTCTTTGTATGGTTTTGGCATCAGGGTGATACTAGCTTCAAAGAATGAGTTTGGAAGGGTTCTCTCCTTTTGTACTTTATGGAATAATTTTAGGAGTAGTGGTGTAAGTTCTTCTTTGAAGGCCTTGTAGAACACTGCTGAGAATCCATCTACTGCTGGGCTTTTCTTTGTTGGTAGGCTTCTGATGGCATTTTCAATCATTGCTTAATATTGATCTGTTTAGATGTTCTATGTACATATAATCCAATTTGGGTTGGTCATATGACTAGAAGTTTGTTAATGTCTTCAAGATTTTCTATTATAATGGAATATAGATTTTCAAACTAGCTTCTGATTATTTTCTGTATTTCAGTGATGTCTGTGGTGATATTTCCTTTTCCTAAAATTTTAGTAATTTGAGTTTTCTCTCTCTTTTTCTTTGTTAGCTTGGCTAAGGGTTTATCAATTTTGTATATTTTTTTGAAGAAGTAATTTTTTGAGTCATTAATTTTTTGAGTTTTTTTTTTGTTTCTTTGTTTCAATTTTCTTAATTAGGGCTCTGATTTTTATTATTTCCTGTCTTCTAGTGCTTTTGTTGCTAGTTTGTTCTTCTTTTCTTACTCTACAAAATTTTACTATGTTTTTATCCTTACCACAAAAATTAATGCACAGTAATGCATATGACAATTACCTCATATTACAAAACAACAAGTACACAATAACTATGCACAATTTTTGTCAATTTTTTTTTAAAAAAACTATATTTTAACTTAAACTTTACAACTTTATGAAATAGATATTAATATAGGGAGACTTTTATAGGTTAAGAAACAACAGCTATGTAAATTAAGATAATTGCCTAGTAGCCACAATTACAATATAATTATAGGCAGTCAAAGCCCATTTTAGTCAGGTATGCCAAGTTGCTTTCAATATTATGTGTTCTAGACAGAATTACATATATTCATGCCATTAAGATATTTTAACATACAAATAGGAGAATATACAGAATTCAAAAAGTAACTAGATATAATAGCTCCTCTAAACATATATTAAACTATCAATATTTATAATATATTTAGTCTTGTATTTTTGAGATATATTTAGTATTTTTATTTTCATTGCTTACACTGGAATAATGAGATACAATCATCAAAAACACAATCCTTACCACCTCTGCTAACCCATCAACCCACCAGAGCCCAGACCAAGGCCCAGGACTGCCCCTGCTAACCCACAGGAGCTCAGGACCAGGTCAAGCCCAGGACCACATTCGCTGTCCCAAAGGTACCCAGGCCCAGGTCAGGCCCACAACCAATCCCACTGACCTGCCCACCCATGCCAGAGCCTGAGCCCAGGCCTAGGCCCAAGACCACACCCAGGAACCCACATAGGAGCCCATGTCGAGGTCAGGCCCAGGACAACACCTCTGATCTGCCGACCCGTGCCAAGGCCTAGAACTGCCCCCACAGACTTGCACTGGAGTCCTGGCCCAGGCCTGAGACCCAGAGATCCCTAACAAGTCCAAGAGTCCAGGTCCAGATCAGGCCCAGGACTAGCTAGCTGCACACTAAGTGGAGGACCATGTTGTGGCTCCCCATATCAATCACTCCCCTTCATCTTGGGACACTGCAGCCATCATTATCGCCCTCTTCATGTAGTAACCTCCACCCTGGGACAACAAATAGGGTCTGGAGGTTGTTGCCTGCCACAGCACAGCACACCACACTGCTGCATCTCCAAATGGGCAGCCCAAAACAATTGTAAGGCCTGCCCTTTCAGCCCCATCTCTGGAAGTGGTTGCATCCATCTTGGGACATCCCCCTACTATTGGGAATTACCTCTGCTACCACCACTATGATCCTTAGTTATAGTAGCATCCATCTTGAAACACTAACCAGGGACTTAAAGCCCAACACCAAGGTGAAGTTCAGGTAATCTTCTGGAATACTAAAAAATTATAGGGAAGAAACTGCAATAACTGAGATCTCCATTGCAAGGAAGGAAAACATATAAGACAACATTAAAAAAACCAAGGGAAGAAAGTGCCCCAAACAAACCAAGATACTACAATAATAGAATCCATTGACATCACAGTCGATTAAATGTCAGAGAAGGAGTTCAGAATGTACATGCTTCAAATGATCTGTGAATAAAAGAATGACATAAGAGAGCAAATAGAGGCAAATATTGATCACTCCACCAAAGACTTAAGAGAGCAAATAAAGGCAACCATTCATTACAACAACAAAGAGATAAGGGAGGAAATACATGTGGCAAAAGATTACTTCAAGAAACAGATTCTGAAAAAAAAAATCAGAAATTATTCAAGTGAAGGAAACAATAAACCAAATTTTAAAAACTCAACAGAAAGCATCACCAACAGACTAGATCACATGAAAGACAGAACCTCAGATAATGAAGACAAAATACACAATCTTGAAAATAAAGTTGACCACACAGTGAAGATGGTAAGAAATCATTAACAGAATATCCTAGAATTATGGGATAGCATCAAAAGACTAAATCTAAGATTTATCAGGATAGAGGAAGGCACAGAGATTCAAACCAGAGGAATGTACAATCTCTTCAATGAAATAATATCAGAATATTTCCCAACATGAAGAATGAATTGGAAAATCAACTGCAAGAGGCTGACAGGACACTAATTGTACAAAATTTCAACAGATTTACACCAAGGCACATGATAATAAAAATGCCTAGCATACAGAATAAGGATAGAATTTTAAAGTCCACAAGAGGGAGAAATCAGATTACATGGGTAGACTAATTTGGATCTCAGCAGATTTTTCAATCCAGACACTCAAAGCCAGGAGATCTTGGAACAACATATACCAAGCTCTGAAAGAAAATGGATGCCAATCAAGAATATTATATACAGAAAATTAAGCTTCATATTTGATGATCACATAAAACACTTTCATGAAAAACGAAAGCTATAAGAATTTACAGCAAGAAAGCCTGCACTACAGAATATTATCAGCAAAAGATTCCATGAGGAGAAAATGAGTAACAACAATGAAAGAAAGGAATTACACTAAAGAAAAGGAAGTCAAAGTTAAACCAAGTCAAACCAAGGCAAGTTAAAAAATAAACCAAAATGACCAGGAATACAAATCATATTTCAATAATAAGCCTGAATATGAATGGTCTAAACTGATCAATCAAAAGACAAAGACTCACAGATTGGATTGACTCAACAATATGCTACCTTCAAGAGACTCATCCTACAGGAAAAGACATCCACATACTGAAGGTGAAATGGTGAGAAAAAATGTGCCACTCACATGGATAATGTAAACAAGCAGGAGTTTCCATGCTCATATCAGATAAAGTGGATTTCAAACCAAAGTTAGTGAAAAGGGATAAATAAGAACATCTCATACTTCTTAAGGGAATCACACATCAACAATACATAATGATAATAAATATCTATGCCCCAAATAATGGGGCATTTATGTATATCAAACAAAACCTTCTTAACTAGAAGAATCAAATAGACCATAGCACAATAATACTTAGTGACTTTAACACACCTCTCTCACCACTGGATAGATCTTCCAAACAAAAAGTAAACAAAGAAATCATAAAACTCAATAAAACAATCAATAATTTAGACTTAACAGACATAAATGGAATATTCCATCTATCAACAAGTGAATACACTATGTTTTTCTCAGAAAGCACATGGATCCTTGTCCAACATAGATCATATGTTATGCCACAAAGCAAGTCTTGGAAAATACAAGTAAATAAGATTCTACCCTGCATTCTATCTGATCATAATGGAAGGAAATTAGAAATCAATGACAAATTACAAAATAGAAATTACTCCAACACCTGGAGATAAAATAATACACTATTGAATAATGTATAAATAACAGAAGACATCAGGGAGGAGATTAAAAAATTCTTAGAGGTAAATGAGAACTCTAATAAAACATACCAAAATCTGTGGGACACTATGAAGGCAGTGCTAAAAGGAAAGTTCATTGCATTAAGTTCATTTATTAAAAGAAGAAAAAGTCAACAAATAAGTGACCTGACAATACATCTCAAAGCCCTAGAAAAAGAGAAATAAACCAATACCAAAAGAAGTAGAAGACAGGAAATAATTAAAATTGGGGCTGAAATCAATGAAGTTGAAACAAAAAAAAATTCAAAAATTTGACAAAGCAAAATGTTGGTTCTTAAAACCATAAATACAATTGACAAGCTCTTAGCTTCACTAATGAAAAGAAGGAGAGAGAAAAATCAAATTACTAAAATTCATGATGAAAAAAGAAATATCATGACAGACACTATTGAAATACAGAAGACAATTAGCAATTATTTTGAAAATTTATACTCCGGTTAAATAAAAAACCTTTCAGACAACAACAAATTTCTAGAGGCATATGACCTACCCAAACTGAGTCCATTTAAACAGATTAATTTCAAGGAAGGAAATAGAAGACTCCATGAAAGGCCTACCAACCAAGGAAAGGTTGGTCCCAGATGGATTCTCAGCCAAGTTCTACAAAATCTACAAAGAAGAATTATTACAAATACTCTTCAAATTATTCCATGAATTAGAAAAGAAGAGAACTCTTCCAAACTCATTCTATGAGGCTAGTATTACCTTGATACCAAAACCAGACACAGACACATCAAAAAAAGAAAATTTCAGACCGATATCCCTGATGAACATAGATGTAAGAATTCTCAATAAAATTCTGGCAAAATCACTTACATAAACATATTTTAAAAATACTGCACCATGATCAAGTGGGACTCATTCCAGGAATGCAAGGTTGGTTCAACATACAAAAATCAATAAATATGATTCATCATATCAATAGACTTAAAGATAAGAATCACATGATTTTATCAATTGATACAGAGAAAGCATTTGAACAGATACAGCACCCTTCCATGTTCAAAACACTAGAAAAACTAGGGATAGTAGGAACATACCTCAACATCATAAAAACTAACTCTGCTAAACCCAAAGCCAACATCATTCTAAATGGAGAAAACTTGGAAGCATTCCCTCTAAAAACAGGAACAAGGATATATAAAAAAAACTTTAAAAACTTTACACCAAAAAGACAACCCAATCAATAAACAGGCTAAGAAGCTGAACAGACTCTTCTCAGAAGAAAATATACAATCGATCAACAAATATATGAAAAAATGTTCAATATCTCTAGTAATTAGAAAAATGCAAATCAAAACTACTCTAAGATTTCATCTCATGCCAGTCAGAATGGCAGTTATCAAGAATACAAACAACAATAAGTGTTAGTGAGGATTTAGGGGAAAAGGCACACTCATACATTGCTGGTGTGATTGCAAATTGGTGCAATCAATCTGGAAAGCAGTATGGAGATTCCTTAGAAAACGTGGAATGGAACTACCATTTGACTACCATTTGACCCAGCTATCTCACTCCTCGGTCTATACACAAAGGACTTAAAAACAGTATACTACAGTGACGCAGCCACATCAGTATTTATAGAAGCACAATTCACAATAGCCAAACTGTAGAACCAACCTAGATGCCCTTCAAAAGATGAATGGATAAAAAAACTGTGGTATATATACACAATGGAATATTATTCAGCATTAAAAGAGAGTGAAATTATGGCATTTGCAGGTAAATAAATGGAGTTGGAGAATATCATTGGCGAATTAAGCCAATCCCAAAAAATCAGGGGCCAAATGTTCTCTCTGATAAGTGGATACTGGGGGTAGGGCATGGGATGAGTGCAGGAATTTTGTATGGGGCAAAGGAGAGGGTGTCGGGGGTTATGGGGGTAGGAAAGATGGAGGAAGAAGATGGACATCATTACCCTAGGTACATGTATGATTGCATGAATAATGTGACTCTACTTCATGTACAACCACAGAAGTGAAAAGCACTACTCCATTTGAGTACAATGAATTGAAAAGCTTTCTGCTATCATGTATAACTGATTAGAACTAATTAAAAATAGTAAAAATAAAAAGAATCTTTGAGTGCATTTATCTTCAATGTTAACTTATGAATTATTCTAGCTGTTATCAAATTTAGTTCTTTCTAAGGTGTATTTTGTTAAATTCCTTTCAAGATTCACTCCAAAATAGGTAGATAGGTAGATATATGGATTAGTATTACAGATATCTAACTAAATTGAATTAAATTTCCTTTAGCATTTCCTAAAAGATTGTACCTTGCATGGTATAAGGCCATAGTAGGATCTCAGTATTTGTTGATTCTTAAGTTTAAGGTGATTGGTAATGTCAGGGCTCCACTCAGGTTTCCATGATCCCTTTTTGCACATTTACATACCTACAGCTATGGTATGCTTTTCCCACCAGTATCCAGTTCTTTTAAAGAAGAATGCTATCAGGAACCTAGCATGCCTACAAACACAGACATCAATATGTATGTGAGAATTTTTCTACCCCCTAGAGCAACCTTTAATCCATAACTGATTTAAATAGGAGTATGAAAACTACAGCTCTATTACCTGGTGATAGAACAACCATAATATATTACTTACATGAGAGAGATCTTCTATAAGATCAGGCTGAAGCTAAGCTAACCTCTGCAGTATTTTGCCTCAGACTGTACCCTTGCTGGGCTTCCTCTCCTTCCTTCTGCTGTTTTTCCAAATTGATACCAGTTTTCCATATAAATACTTTTCTAATAAATCATTGGCACATGGATCCTTTACCCATGGTTTGCTTCTGGTGAACTTGACTTAACACTAAGCTTTTTGGTGTTGCTTTAGTTTTTCTTAAGGCCTGAGAAAGCATGGTGGAAAACAAATGGAATAAATACAAGCTCTCATTTTGTTAGCTTGTGCTGGATCCTACACTAGTCTAAATTCCTTATTCGCTAATTAAAGAACAACTCAAAATCATGCAGAGCTTAAAAGACCACAAGAGGCAATTCCTTATCAGATGTCCTCTGTGACCAGGTTGTGAGAGTAGATTCTATTTCATCTGTGTTAGAAGCTACTGGTGACTTAAAAAAATGTAAATACTGCCTCAATTTCCATCCTTATAAATGATTCTCTTGAGAACAGTGTCTTCTGCAACTGTCTGCAGCATTGTATCACATTTGAACCCTGAAGAAATACTATTTGGATCCACAGTCTCTCAGAGTTGCTTTTAAATACTTCTGAAACTTCTGCCTTTTAACCTTTATTCAAGATCTTTACCAAATCTTTCATGAAAATATTGTTTCTAGTTATTGCTCCATTACTGTAGTTTAAGCCTTCCTCAAGAGGCATATCTGAGAACAGATAAAATGTCTGTCATTTATTCCATTCTCTTCTTCTCTTCTCCTAAAAAGAGCCCTCAATTCTTCCTTTATCCTTCAGTTACAAATAAATTACCCTTGCACACAAAAGAATATTTAAAAATTCCAGAAAATGGTGATAAGGTCTACATTGATAACAGCATCATTGACATCCTCCTACACAGGTAAAGCTAAATTTTTATCTTGAGATCAACCCAAAATTGTTCTAGATGAAGTCTATAATGACTGACCCAGCTCTACAGGCTCTGAAATAATATCAATTGTGTCATTTACTCAGGAATATAAAATTCCCAAGGAACAAGAAAGGATTCATGCTAACAAACTCATTATGAAAGAATTTAATTCAATGCCTATTTACTAATTAAAAGTAATGAGAGTGGCAAAACTCACTACACTGATAAGTGCCTCCAAATCATTGAGGCAATTTCTTCCATAAAAAGACAAGCCTATTTAAAATTTACTTGTATTTCCCTAAAAATTTCACTCATTTTTCCTAGAACTCAATCAACTTCCTTTAGATCTGAAAATCAGTACCAAAACTAAGAGCTAAAAGTGTATTTATGCATTAGATCTATCCAGGATTATTTTATACACATATTTTCATAAGACAGTTATTTTCTCTTTGAGATACCATAAACTATAATAAGCAAAATACATTATTGATATAGATGAAGTGTTCTAAATTTTAAGTAAGAGTTTTTAACTACTAAATATGTATATGCAAATGAAATGGAAATTCACATTATTTGTTATAATTATATTAGAATTCTATGAAGATTTGTCACTATCTTCATGGATCATTAGTATAATATAAAACACATGCTAAAGTTTTGTACCCTTATTTTCTGTGTTGAAGAAGTTTATGTTAACGTTTGCTCCATTTGCCACTAAATGTATATATAATTTTTGTTTTTATTTTTCACAAAAAAAATGTAGTTCACTAAAAACAAATGAAGAAAAAAAATTAAAAGTTGAACAATGAATAGGTACATATTTGAAAGAATTCTTGACCCGAAACGATGTGAATGGTTTTTAAATGACTGTGATAAAGGAAAATCTACTAATTATATTTTAAAATTATTTGTGCATATTCATAATTATCTCTTGCCCAGGTATAAGATACTCAATGAAAAGATTAAGGGTTTTTTTTAATATATTCATAGCATAATGCCCAGCCCATATTATCTGTTCAAAAAGAAAAAGAATGAATGAATCATTTTATTACACTCCTCTATCAAACATTATTCTTGGATAATTCACTATTACTGTTAATAGCCCTTCTAAGCCTGTGTTTGACCTTAACCATGATTCCTCTTCAATTGCAAGCATAGCTATATCTCCAATTTATTCACTACATAGTATATTAACTTCAGGTTATTTGACCACATTACCTTTAAAGATCTATATTTCAGCTTTGTTTTACCCACCCAGTCATTCCATATTTTTAATATGAGCAAAATCATCAACTTTTATTTTCTTCTTTCTCTGTTCAGAATGTGGTCTAATCATTCATTGCTGTATAAAGAACTATCACCCCCACACACAAGAAAAACTAATGGATTTTGACAATAATCATTTATTTTGTTCATAAATCTGCACTTTAATCATGATTCATTGAAAGGAAGGTCCAGCCCTGCTCTACATGTCATTAGCTGAGACACCCTAACAGGATGCTGGAAGTTCCTCTTCCAAATAGCTCATTCACATAGCTGGCAAGTCCACACCAGCTGTTGGCTAGGACTTCGGCCAAGACTGAGGACTAGAACCTCAATTCTTCCCCACATAGTCTTTGCCAAGACCACTTGCTTTCTGCACAGCATGGTGGCTCAATTCAAGAGTAAGCATTTTTTATGATCTAGTCTTTAAGTTATATAGGAACTATTTTGCCATAGGTCCAACCAGAGAACTATATACATACTTTGTTACTTGATGAGAGTAGTGTTAACATTGCATTGTGTGAAGAACATACATTATCTTTAAAAATACAATCTGATATATATAGTCCATTCTCTGGCCACAATATTTCACATTTTTTCCTATTGCAAAAATACAAGCAATCCCACTTATAAGGACCCCCAAGTTTCATCCAATTATGTCAATAACTCAAAGTCTAGGATTTTGTCATCTAAATCAGGTTCACATGTGAATGAGACTCCACTGTTGTGGTTCTTTTCTCTTTACTAATATTCCTCTCCATCTAAAACCTTAAACTAAAGACACACATATTATCTACCCCATAAATATATTTTTTAAAAAACCTAATGATAGACACAGTGTAAATGCTATAAATATCATTATTATGGTTTGTATATGAGGTGTCCCCTCACCACAAATCTCCTGTTAAAGCAGAAATACTCAGAAATGAAATTATTAGATTGTGTGAGCTGTAACCTAATCAGCCAATCTTAGCTTCAGTGAACTAATTGGATGGTTATCATAATCAGGTGGGGCATGCTGGAGGAGGTGGGTCACTAGGGGTATGCTTTGGAAGAATTCATCTTCCCATGCAGCCTCTTCCCTTTTCTCTCTCTACTTCTAGGCTACCATGAGGTGAGCAGTTTTCCTCCACCACCCTTCTGCCATGGTGTTCTTCCTTACCTTGGGCCCAGAGCAATGGAGTCGGTTGAACATGGACTATATTTTTGAAACCATGAGCCAAAATAAACTTTCTCTCCTCTAAGTTGTTCTTGACTCTCTTTTGGTCATAATTATGTAAAGCTAACATAAACAATGTCCAAAAGGAGAAAAACAAGAAAGATACAGCTGTCACGGGTTCATAGCACCTCAAATCCAGCTAGGCACATGCTGTCAATTCATGTTAGGTTCAGTCTTACTTCCTGGGAGTTGTTCAATATGTTTTATGACTCCACCCTGTGGCTCTGACCTCTAAGTCATTTTTCCTTGCAGCTATAGTTTTTTTCAGTCAACTTCCAGTGTGTACAAATTGGAGCGTCTAAACGCCTCTTTTTCCTTTAGACATTTTTCCCTTTTAGGTCAAGCTGAAATAATAATTTTAAAGACTATAAGAGCTTTGTAGCATCAACTTATAAATCTCTCAATTATTCAAAGCCACATACATACATACAAGATATTTAAGATGTGCTCCCCTCTATATTTATATGTATATAAAATCTATATTTTCAATTATTATTTACACTTTACTTCCCATCTCAATAAAGTCAGCTTTCTGCTTTACAGCTAACCATTCTACTTTAGACTTAGATTCTATTACACTTTATGTTCTAAAATATTGCTTCCTCAGTTCTCTTCTCTACCCTTGAATATTTAATCTCACCTTTTCAAATGAAGTTTTTCTCAAAATCTTCCAAGATTCTTTAGTATTCAAAAAGTGAATTATTTTATTATAATACAGGAAACAAGTAATCTGTATAAACAATATAGGATAAGTTTTATATATGATACACATTTATTAACAAATATAATCATTCTTAGATTATATATTTTAAAATGAGCATTTACTGAAATATGTTTAAAGGCATCCAAAGAAACAATTGAGACAAAAACTAATAAAATTAACTCATTTTCAATGATAAAATTTCTATCATGTTAAATAAAGATATAGAATCAACAGATTCCCAAACTGGTATTATCAATTTTGCCTTTCAGAATTATCTTGCATTTTAATAGTTCAGAAACATTTCTGGAAGCTAAAGAAAAACAACAAAAAATTACAAATTTATTACAATGAGTTAGCAGCACTCAACAAGAGGGATGAACTGCATTTTGATAAGTTTATAGTACTTCTGAAGCTATAATATTACAAGTCACTGAGAAAATAGAAGAAATAATTAGTTTTCACACTACAGTGATTTTTATATCAAAGGTATTACTTATGTTTATTAAAAAAGTGAACAAAACTACCTTCATGGGATATGTTCAATTAACTTCTAAGATAAATTATATTTGTTTCCTAAAACAATTTCCTGTGGGAATGTGATGCAGAAATCACAATGTTATTTTCACGAGACATGAGCTATACTTTCTGAGTGAAGTTAAGTCTCAGTACCTGGGAAATTCAGCCTATGAATGTATCTTATATGTTATATTACTGAATCTATCATCATTAAGCATTTGGTTTCTAACAAAAATTGTGGTCTAAATTTTGATTGTTTTTCTTCATTAAAAATTCTGAAAATAATTAAATCTTTTAAATTTTAATATTTTACTTTGAGAGTAAAATAATTTATATTCTTTAAATTCTATACATTTTTACTTACTACAAATCGGTATATGTCACATAGACAAAATCATTTTAAAGTTGAAAAGTAGAACAAAATGAACTCTTCAATAAGCCCAAATTTGTTACTCAAATATTTTTAGTAGGCCTTCATTGATAATATTATTTGAAACTGATGCACAAATTATTTTAAAAGTCCTCTCTTCCTTCTCTAATTTTCCCCTATAGCATTTATAAACACCTGTTTTCCTATCTTGGTTCCTTTCTTCCTTCTATTTTTCATCTCACAATCTCCATCTAGTTCTTCTTCCATTTATTAAGTGTCTCTTACACCTGAAATTAAGCTCTGAAGAACAGGAACAAATTTTATTCACTGCTATATAACAAATCCCTAGAGAAGTGCTTGATACATAAGAGAATCTCAGTACATATATGTGAAATGATTGAATGAATAAATCCTGTCTTTTTACAAAGATTGTCCTTGTTTATAAAATATATAGCATTTCTAAAATTTTCCTAGGACTCTATTGAAGTTGATGTATAAAAATTAATTACACTCATTTTTTATTACCATTGAGGATATTTTAAACTTTCATTATTACTGTTTCATTATAAATATCATTGATGCTTAAATTTTGAGCAGATCATTAATTAATTCCTTAGAGTAATCCCATAAGTGGAATTTTGGGGTGAAATGGCATGCATCTTGAAATATTCTGCAAACATGCCCCTGAAAAACATTGATAGCACTTTACAGTTCCAGCTCAATTTACAAAAGTTCTAAGTTTTTCACAATCTCAATAATGTTTTCACCTACTTTCTTTTTAAATTTTCTAAGCATTTCTCTCCTTAAATGTCCTCCTTAAATGTCCCCAAACAGATCAATATAAGAGATAAATAATATTTAGGTACTCTTCCAGTTTACCTGAGTTGTATCAATCACAGAATCATTTACATATCCATGAATTAAAACTTGGTGTAATAACAGGAGCTTGCTTTATTATGTGATATGCCTCATTTAATAACTTTTTCATCAAATTATTCTAATGTGTTTTTATTGGTTACACAACCTTGAATATTATATAGCATACTGATTGCAAATATGCTATTTCCCTCTTTAATTCAAACTAATGAAAATGTTTTATTTTTCTTCACTATATGCAAATAAAATCCTTCATTTTATAAATAAAACAAAACCACTTCCATAGTTGTTAATAAAAGTTCTAAAGTAATTTGAGATAAATACATGACTATAAAATGTTGATTGAATAAATATCCTATAAGTTTATAAATCCCATGAGAAAGCTTTTCATATACCAACTTCTGTTCTTAACAATTTTACCTACAAATTTAAGATATCCAGTAATCAATTTTAATTTGCCCATTCATTTATTTACAAGTAGAATGATAATAACATGAATTTATTTTAATTTCTAAGGCAAAATACTCAATTCTTAGTAATGCCATAACCCAAGTAACAAATGGCACATCGTGCTCTATATATTTTATTTATGTATTTATTTATTCATATTAATTATATAGAATGGTGAGTTTCAATATGGCATAGTGGAGCATGCTATCATGAATGAAACTGTTCCTTATTTCTTTCTTGGCAGACTCATCATTTGTGTATAGAAAACTATTGATTTTTATATGTTGATTCTCTGTCCTGTAACTTGAATTTATCAGTTCTAGAATCCATCTGGTGGAACTTTTAGTGGCTCTAAGTATAGGATCATATTACCAGAAAAATAGTAATAATTTAAATTTTGTTTTGTCCCCTTTTTATTTCTTTCCCTTGCCTAACTGCTCTATGTTTTCTGGCTGTACTGAATAGGAGAGGTGAGAGTGGACATCCTGTCTTCTTTCTCCATTGAGTATGAGGTTGACTTAAGATGTTATCACATACAGTCTCTATGATGTTGAGGTAAGTTTTTTCTATATTTAGTTTCTTCAGAGTTGCTATCATGAAGCAGTGTTGAATTTTTCCAAGCGTTTTTTCCATGTATATTGAGATGATCATGTGATATTTGTCCTTGGTTCTACTTCTGTGGTGTAATATATTATTAATTTGTTGAATTATCTTTGAATCCTTGGAATGAAACACATTTGAATTCAGTGTATGATCCTTTGAATGTGTCGCTCAATAGATTTGCTCTTATTAAGGATTTTGCATCTATTCAACAAGGATATTGATCTTTAGTTTTCTTTCCTTGAAGTTGCTAATCCAGTTTTGTTATCATGATAATACTGACTTTGTAGAATAAGTTCAAATTTGTTCACTAAAGTCCTATTTGATGGAATAATTTGAGAAGCAGAGGCATTATTTCTTCTTTAAAGATCTAAAAAATTTCAGCCATGAATCCACCTGATTCTAGGATGTTCCATTGTTGTTGTTGGGAGGCTTTCAATTACTATTTCAATCTCATTGGTTGCTATTGATCTGTTTAGGTTTTCTTGGTTCAATGTTGGTAGGGCACATGTATCTAGAAATTCATCTGTTCTCAGAATTTCTCTTAAGATTTTTTCTTCTGCTTAATCTGACTTAGTGAGATTTTATATTGAATTTCTAATTTTCCAATATATTGGAATTTAAGTTTTTGAAATGGCACTTCATGATTGCATGGATTGAAATTGTGTCTAATAATATTCTCATTTTTTTGTTTCTACTTTTATTAATCTGAGTATCCTCTCTATTTTGATTGATTCATTTAAGGATTAATCAGTCTCATTTCTTTTTTCAAAGAAACAACTCTTTGTTTCACTGATAATTTTTATTGTTCTTTTAGCTTCTATTTCATTAATTTTGGCTCTGATCTCTGTTATTTCTTTGCTTCTACTAGTTTTGAAATTCTGTTTTTGAGACCTCTGTTTTGTTTTTTTGTTTTATGTAGGCACTCATAGCTATGAACTTTCCCCTCAGAACTGTTTTTACAGCATCCCAGATTTTGTTATGCTTTCCATTTTCAATTCTTCGAAGAATTTTTTATTTCTCTCCTGATTTCTTCAATGAACAATCATCATTCAAAAGTATATTATCTATTCCCCATGTGTTTGTATGGTTTCCATAGTTTTTCTTGTTCTTCATAGTTAATTTCATTCCATTATGATGTGAAAAGATGCATGAGATAATTTCAATTTTTTTGTATCAGCTAAGACTTGCTTTATGGCATCACGTATGATTTTGACTCAAAAGATAAGTGTATTCAGCTGTTGTTGGAAAGTAATAATCTGTAGATGTCTACTTTACTGTTTATCTACTGTATAGTTTTATTTGCTATGTCTTTGATTTTCTTTCTTGATGACCTGTCTGCTAATGAGAGTAGTATTTGAAGTCCTCCACTACTACTGCATTGGATCCTATCAGTCCACTTATATTGAGTAAAGTTAGTTTTATGAAAATGGATTTACCATATTTGGGGCATATTTACAATTATTAGATCTTCTCGTTGGATTGTTCCCTTTACCAATATATAATGTCCTTTGTCAGTTCTAATTTTAGCTTAAAATCTACTTTGTTATGAAGTCGCTACCCTTGGTCACTTTCATATTCTATTTTCAAGGAAGAGCATTTTCTACACTTTCACTTTCAATCTGTGAACAACATTGCCTATGAGGTATGTTTCTTGGAAACAACATACAGTTGGCTCTTCTTTTTTACTCCAATCAGCCACCATATGTCTTTAAATTGGAGAATTAAGACCATTTATACTCAGTGTTATTATAGACAGGTATGTCATTTTGTTTTATTTTTAATGTTGTAGTCATTCTAATTCTCATTTGCTTATCTATTCTTCTAATGTTTTATGTTTTACTCTTTCTCATATTCTTTTGGTTATTTTTATTCTCCTCTTCTGTGTGTATGATTTCTTTAAGTATTTTATAGAATCTTGACTTAGTGCTCATATTCCTTTGGTTTATGCTTATCTTGGAAGGTTTAATTTCTCCTTTGATCTTGAATGATAGTTTTTATGCATGTGGTAATATATGTTGGTAGTTACTGTATTTCAAGCTTGAAATACACTATTCCATGCCATCCTACCCTTTAGAGTTTCTGCTGAGAATTCTGCTTTTATTCTGATAGGTCTGCCTTTATAATTGACTTGGAGCTTCAATTTTGCTGTTTTTAATATTCTTTTTTATTCCAAATATTTGAATTTGAACTATAACATGTAACAGAGAATTTCTTTGGTGGTCTTATCTATTTGGAGTTCTACATGCCTCCAGTACCTCTATATCCACCTCTTTACCCAAATTAGAAATTTTCTGCTACTTTTAATTTAATGTTTTCTATGCCATTAGTCTGTATTTCCCCTCCTTCTATAAGAGTTATGAGTCTTAACTTTGGTCTCTTAATTTTCTCTCAAAGCACTTGTATATTCTGTCCCTAACTTTTTGCCCTTTATTACTGTCAGAATATCCTAGTTTGTCCACCTTCTCTATGAACTCTGCTATCCTTTCTTCTATTTTTCTTATTAATAAGACTTCTCATTGAGCTTTTTATTTGATTGAGTTTTTCATTTCCGAGATTTCTGTTTAGTTCTTTTCATTATCTCTGCATTGAAATGTCCTTGCATATCCTGTATTTTCTCCCTTAGTTCACTCCTTAGATCTTCTTTTAATTCACTGATCAACAATCAACTTTTGAATGCTTTGTCTACATTTCTGCCACATTGATATCTATGGGTTCAGTTATTCAAGATTTATGAACTACTGAAGGAATCTTTCTACATTTTCTCATGTTTCCTGTATTTCAATTTTGAGACTTATGCATATGCTGGGATAGATATGTCTTCCATTATTATGTGTTTGTTTTTTTTTTTTTTTTTTAGTGAGATACTTTCTCTTAACTGTGTACCCCAGGAAAGGAGTAGATCTCAGCATCAAAGACCCTACTCTACATGTTCACACTACTTTGAAAGGAAAGAATAATCACCAGTAACAGCAACAGATTGAAAGCAAACCATATACTGACATATAATGACAATACATAGAAAATATTCTTTATAACTCCGCTAATCAAAGAAATAAACAGGGTAGCAGTAATATAAAATAAGCTGAAAACTAGGCAATAAAGAATGCAAAAATAACTTTAAACCAAGTAGGACATATAAAGAAAAGGGAAAGATGAAAAAGCAAAATAGTAAAGGGGAAGAAAGACAGGAGAAGAAACAAGGGGAGAGTATACAAATGAGAAATAGAAAAGATATAAAGAGTACATCCAATTAATGAATTAAAAAGACAGGGAAGAGTAAACACAAAATAAGAAAAAATGAGAAAAGAAAGAAACACAAAATAGAATTGTGAGGTTTAAAAACAAAAGGAAGAAAAAGTGAAAGAATAACTCCAACAAACTAATTTTAAAAGAGAAAGAAAAAGCAAATAAAATTGTATGAAAATATGCAATAATGAATAATAAGAGGAATCAAAACAACCCAGCACAGCTGACACCACCAGTACTGTGTTAGTCAGCCTATCTGTGACCAATATACCTGACAACAACTTAGAGGAGGAAAAGTTCATTTGGGGATCATGGTTTCAGAGGTCTCATTCCATATAGTGCTGACTCCATTTCTTGGAGCCCAAGGTGAGGCAGCACATCATGGTGGAAGGTTTCAGTGGGGGAAAGATGCTCAGCTTATGGTGGAGTCAGAAAGAGAGAAGGAGGGGCTGCAAGGAATATGCACCCTTTTAGGGGATACCTCCAGTGACCCAACTCCACCATTTACACCCCACTTGCTGCATGTAGTTACCACCCAGTCAGTTCAATCAAACTTGGATGGATAGATTAGGTTAGAACTCTTATAATCCAAACATTTCACCTCTGAATATTTAATTAAAACAGGTCCCTGGGGGGAACACCTCATATTCAAACCACAACAACAACCATTACAGTATGGCTTCCTGCCACATTTCTTAATTTGCTGGCTACAAGCACAACAGGGCACTTGTCACTCATCATCTCCTGTGCAGTTTCTGTATCAGCTAAGTTGGGTGTAATTTTCTTTTCTACCAACTCCTCCAAGGCAATTTGTCCACTGTGTAACCCCTTCCCCTGACCCTGGCTAGCAGTGCAGGAGCAGGTTCAGAACCAATAACTCCCTCTTGCTTTCTATTCCAGTGATTATTTCTGAATCTCTCCACATCTCTGTCAATCTGACATTAAACCTGAGTGTAGTCCCTCAATCATCCACCTCACTATGTTGTTCATTTCTAATTGTGCAGTGTAGCCTACTTCTACTCCGATCTCCCCATGCTCTATAAATTGTCTGGTAGTCTTACAGTTTCATTTATGCATACTTAAATATGTACATATTATACACATAATTTTGTGTTTATATACATATAATGATTTTATCTACTGTATAAGGAATTTTACCTGTAACACACAATGATCCTTTCCATTGGTATTAAAGTAAAATAAAATTACCAATGTTCATATGACAAAAACAGCATAAAGAAACACTTTTGTGCAGGCCTGTAATCCCAGCAGCTAGGGAGGCTGAGGCAGGAGGATAGCAAGTTTAAAGCCAACCTCAGCAACTTAGTGAGGCCCTAAGAAACTCAGCGAGACCCTGTTTCTAAATATAAAAAAAGAGCTGGGGATGTTGCTTAGTGGTTAAGCATCCCTGGCACTGGGTTCAATCCCCAGTACAAAAAAAAAGAAAAAGAAAAAGAAAAAAAAATACTTTTGCTATTTTATTTCCAAAAATATATGAAAGAACATCATTTATAAGATAAACATTGGCAGGGCCGGGATTATGGCTCAGGGGTAGAGTGCTTACCTCACATGCATGAGGCACGGGGTTTGATCCTCAGCACCACATAAAAATAAATAAAATAAAGATATTGTGTCCATCTACAACTAAAAAAAATACTTAAAAAAAGATAAACATTGGCAAGAAGCCTATAGCAAATGGAACTATTATCACTATATCTTTTGATTACATGGTTATTTTTTAAAAATTCAAAAGACTTTGTCCCCAGCAAAATGCTATTAAGAACTATAAAAATTTTAGAGCAGACGACCAAGTATAAGACGTATAAGACCAAGGAGTATAAGTATTATGAAGAATCAGGAATTCTTTGTTATATAGATCAATAATAAAAAAAAGATATAAGTAAAAATCAATTAAAAGTTAGGAATCTATTTATAGTTGATCATATCACAATTGAATATCTTTCCCTTAATTGAATAAATTTAACAGAGTTAAGACAAAAAAAAGTTAGTCTTCAATTATCAAAATGAAGCACAGATATGAAATGAATTAACACTGTGCATCTATTAAATCTATGCTCAAACCACATTTTGGACTAAATACCTTATAATAGCATTAAATTTAAGATAATGAAGAATTATACAATTATTATAATATCTGTATATATCAGAGGAAATCAGATTTCATACATCATGGTATCAGATAACAGCTTAAGAAATTCATATGACTCTTCCTAATATGTTGATTATAAAGACATCAGATTTCTGTTATCATTTCTTTGAAGTATAACCACTTTACGATGCAGAATGGCAACTTTGATGAATTACTGGTAATAATCAATATAATGAACTCTTCATTTAGAAGGTTGGATACTCTGTAGTTGTATAGTGACTGTGATAGTCACTATGTCTTTGACTTCCAAATAATTACAATAAAAACATTCCCCCCACATCTCGAAGTCTTTTAAAGCTAGTGATGGCTTAACATGAAGAAAAAACATGTTTTATTTTATAAGATTTCATATTACTAAAGAGTTTAGAGGTTATAAAAGTAACTTTGACATACAGTTATTAATTTTTTATATTCTTATGAGAGGCAAGTAGAAAACATTATCTCAACTTTGGAAAACACAAACTCTTTAAACAATTAGCAAATTCACTTGCCCTAGGCCAACACTGAAGCAATGAAAAGTTGCAGCACCAACCCTGGCACTTAAACATGTATTCTATCTACACAAATTTTTTTTATGTAAAAGAGAGGAAAAGCAGAGAGATAAAAAACCTTCAAGAACTATGAAGATTAAAAGACTTCTTCAAGAGAACTTGATATTGCTATTTAT
Source organism: Geosciurus inauris (assembly GCA_004024805.1). Lineage (NCBI taxonomy): Eukaryota > Metazoa > Chordata > Mammalia > Rodentia > Sciuridae > Geosciurus > Geosciurus inauris. The sequence goes on along the minus strand of PVHX01000599.1, from coordinate 65,110 downwards.
TTGTTATTTGATTGTGCTTAATGATGCTGAAAGTACTAGAACTCCAAAGAAATAATTTCTCTGCATTGCTTCTTGGTGACCACTTATTAAGTGCAGTAAGGAACACACTAAAGGATTTTGAAAACTGCTTTAAAACAATGCCAAAACTTGACAGTGATGCAATAACTCAAGAAAAGGAAAAGAAAACAAGTGGAGTTAAATTTCAACTTAAAATGGATCTTCAAGCTGGCAATATGACTGATCCTTAAAAGACAATAAAACACAGAAGGAAGTCTATGGATCTCAAGCTCTCCAAGGATTCTTATTTACCTAGCAAATGATATTCTCCTGCTATGGATTTTCATTTAAAACTCTGGGGGAAAAATGTTTTCTTCATCCTGTTCTACTTTATTTTCTCATATTCTCACAATGATTCATTCCAACAATGTGGTTGTTTAGTGATAATGCATTAGGAAATTATTATTGAAAACAATTGTTCCTATTCTCTATCTAGTTTTCTTATATGAAATATCATAGTGATTTATCTCTATTAACAGAGAAAGTTATTAAATTCATTTTTAGAACAAGAATACTGTTACTAACAGCTGAATCAATCCTCATTTTAAAAATCAAAATTATTTTTGAAATTTTAAACCATCAAATAAATATTTATGTTTTTATATTAGCTGCTTTAGTGATGTTTGACAAAAATCAATTTAATTGTTAACTGGCATAATGTGTTTCTCATGCAGTACTGATTTTCCAAACAAGGGTAGAATGTCTCTTTTAACGTCTTTTGCATATTACAAGTTCTGCATTTTTTCCAAAATAAAATGCTACATGACTTTACTAGCTTCAGTAAAATTATGTTTGATAAAATTAGCAAATACAGGGCTGAAGTTGTAGCTCAGTGGTAGAGCGCTTGCCTAGCATGTGTGAAGCACTGGGTTCGATTCTCAGCACTGTATATAAATAAATAAAGGTCCATCAACAACTAAAAACATATTTTAAAAATATTAACAAAATACAATGCTCCAGATAAGTCTTCTTATATTTGAAAAAAAAAAGTCTTAAATCTTTCATTAAGTATTTTGGCTTTTGGTATTTTGTTTTCCTTACATACTTAAAAGATAAGTGTAAATGTGGGTTTACAATCATCCATTCTAATGGAAGCCTTTCACTTTTCCCCAAAGCTTTAAAAGAATAATCGAGACTTACCTGGGCCATCAGTCTTTTTTTCCAGGCACCGAGGAGTTGAACTAAGAAATGAGGCATGTTTTCTTTTAGCCACCAAACTACGAGGTGGCATGTATTTATGTTTAACTTGAGACATCTCATATGATTTTTGAACATCATAACTGCCCGGTGCTGGAATAACCTAGAAAAAATATTAATATTTTATACATTTTATATGAAATACAAACAGTCATACTTTACATATACTTTATATAATATATTAATGAAGTATATAATTTATTTGAAATATACTTTATATAAAAAAAATCTAAATATATATCCAGGAAAAATATAAAAATTTCTTTAATTAATCTTAAAATAGAAATGCTAAAGAGGATTCCAAATCTATATTCTTATAATAAAATGTATAAACTCACTTGTCAATAATTAGGGTAAAATAAAAAGAATTGTGAATTTTAGGGCCATATTCTTTTTTAAAAATAACCTCAGTGTTATTCAAATTTAATAATGAAATCAAATTTCAGACAAAAATGAGAACATTGATTATGTTTTCATAAGCAACAAAACTATTCCTGCTTTAATGTTTTATGTGAGTATATTCTAAAAACTGAGAAAACTTATTTCAATTTTAATGAATTTCAATTAAATTGAAAGGCTTCCCTTTTCATCATTTATACTTCTTCATATGATCTGCAGTTATATAAACATTTTTAATCAACATGAACTAACATAGATGTTAATTATAATACTACTATTAATCTAAATTAAATACAAATGTTATATATTTGTTGCACATTTAATACCCAAAATCATTAGCTAATTATTTCAATGAAAACTTTTTAAAACTCATTTTCCTTAAATTATTTTAAAATAGTATTTTATTTCACCTACATTATGTTTAAAAGTCAACACTTTTTTAAAATTTCAATGATTTTCTGACAACAAGAAAGTGTTAGAGTCTAAGGACTCTACCATCAGATTTTCAGGTTGCCAAATATTTGCTGTTTACTAGCTGTGTTCAAGACCTGAGGCAAACCACTTAACTTGTGTAATCCTCAGCTTCCTCTTCTATAAAGAAAAATAATAATATTTGAATTACAAGGATATTATGAAGATTAAATTAATTAAAATAAGTAAAATGCTTAGATTGATACCTTATCTATAAAAGTGTTAAGCTAATCTTACTATTCTAGAACAGCTAATTTCAATGTAAAAAAAAAAGAAAAGAAACAAGGCCAATCAGGGTTTAAGCAAATAGGGAAGTATTTTAAAATTTCAAGTCAAACAAATGTGGATACTGAGAAAGCATACTGTTGAAGTCTCTCTTTATAAAATATGTTGGGAGCCATACTTTATAAAACATACTATGTCTTCTTACATCTATATTATCAACCTCAAGCACTACCTAACATTATCTTTCATTTGCACAGAATCACTAGGCAAGGTAAGAATACTTACCATGACTAGATTCATACATGAAGACTTACATTTCTTTCTGGTTTGAGCCCAGTGTCAAAAACCTGATGTCACAAAAAGCAAGGAAATTAAGAAATGCCAGCACTATTTTCTTCTTGCCTGATTCAACAGCATATATAATAAATATGGCTGAGGATAAGCAATAGTGACAATATTTCCATAAATTACTTTTGTATCTTTTTGGACTGATTCTGTGGTATGTGAAAAGAGGAAGAAGAGCGTGAAAGTACAAAGAAATCAGGAGTACATAATATACCCAGAATATTTAGGCAAGCTCTGGAGGATCTTGATTGTGCTTACTATATATTTTAAATTTCTTATCAAGACTTCATATTTTTCTGCTTCCCTTAACACTCTGGTGTCACTAGCTATTCCTTCTTTCAGACGAGATATGACTGAAAATATTTGGCTACTGCTACACAAGAACCACTTTTTTTTAATGTTTTGAAGCAAAAACAAGAAGCTACATCAGTGATCAGTTTTCTTCAACAATAATTTGCTCCCACCTAGGAAGAGTTATTAAGCTAGTTATCTTAAATTCTAATAGATTTATGACTCTATTTATTAAGTGTATACTACCTTTTTCATGATCACCTCTTGCTATAATATATATGTAGTTGCCTGAAAACTTATTCCCTGCTTGTCTATTTATTTATGCTACTGATCTCTTCTTACTCATCCTCACTTTACCTTTTATCTGACCAAAAGATTAATATTTTAGGTAAATATCCCAGACTCGTGATTAGTAACAATAACCTGAAACTTTGTCTAATAGCAATAACTTAAATAATACCTATAGATAGTACCCTAAATGAGAAGAACACCATGTCAGGAAAAAATAGTAGGTATAAATAAGATCATCAAATCTCTGTTGGTGATCCTTTATGCATCACAGAAGATAGGGAACACACATGATGAGAAGACATAAGAGACATTTCTCATGTCTATTTTTTCCCATATGTTCAATATTTGAATCCTGTTCCTATGTTTGGAAAATTCCACATATTATGAAGCAGAATCTAGGTCCCAACACAAAAGTTAAGAGTATCTGATTTTTCAGACATAACTTTCCTATGTTCATAAATGAATATACTAGAAGTAAAACTCCACATCTTGTATAACCACAAGAATGGGATCCGAGTGTGATGGTGCACGCCTGTAATCCTAGCACTTTGGGAAGCTGAAACAGGAGAATCGTGAGCTCAAAGTCAGACTCAGCAATGGCGAGGCACTAAGCAACACAGTGAGACCCTGTCTCTAAATAAAATACAAAATAGGGCTGGGGATGTGGCTCAATGGTCGAATACCCCTGAGTTCCATCCCCGGTACCAAAAAAAAAAAAAAAAGAATGGGATCCTAATTAGAATAAGTTACACTCCATGTAGGTATAATATGTCAAAATAAACTCTACTGTTATGTATATCTAAAAAGAACAAATTTTAAAAAATTTTTTAAAAATTTTAAAAATATGATTCTCATCTTCATTGCCTCATCTTTTTTCCAGCTAGGACATGAATCTAGATCATGAGCTTAAGTGCTAGCCTTTGAATTGGCAGCCAGTTATTCAAACAAACAGGATAATAAAATTTTCATTCTAGTGAGGAGATTGGCAGTGCTACCAACCATATACTGTTCCCAGTGACAAAAATGGGAGTAAAAACTGAAAGAGGCAATTAAACATACAAGAAAAAAGTCATTAAATATATGATAAAATAAAATATATTGCCTGAATGCATATTAAAAGTAAATCTAAGGTATCCTGACTTCCTTATTTGGAAAACTGGGACCCTACCCCAAAATGACATAAGAATCACAGATTTAAAATAATTAATGTTTGTAAAATTCTTAGAATGGTATTCTAAAAACATAAGAAGCCCTACTGTTTGCTTTTATTGCTACCATCTTTGTCATTAGAATTATTATCATTACTGTGGATGAAACTATATGCTATCCTCAGTGCATTCTGCCTTGCCTGAACAGAGATGGTAACTAGACTTTAAAGGAAAAGCCTCTAGTGCTCTTGTATTTTTAAGCCCAAAGAAAACAGAAAAAATTTTTTAAAAAATAGTTAAGTGACACAGCTCACATAAATATTATGTCTCAGGCAGTTAAGAAATTAATTCACTGGTTCCAATGAACTCCCTAGGAGTTGGTTCAGTCTGTTTGCTTTTTGCCAAAACCATGTGATATGCTTCATTTTATTTAATCCTGTCAAGTCAAAGTCCGGAAAAATTCCCCATGCTCACTACCCCTGCATTAACTCATTTACAACCCAAGCTTGAGTGACTTGTATATAGCCCCAGAGATTTCTCATTTCATTCAAATTTAGATTTTTTTTCAATTCCAATATTCCCTCCTCATTGACATGTGAAATTTCACATATACTCTGACTTCAGACACATGAAGCTGAATGTATGCTCTGATATTCCCAAATGCTAATTACTATTATAAATACAATGTTCACTTTACATGCATAGCTGTGCATACAAATTTATAATTATATTACTCTGATAAATTTATCCTTCAAAAAATATTGACAGTGACTGTTTATTTCTTAGCTATTTTTGTCTTAACAGTATTACCTAAGCATCAACTTTCAAAAATGGTTTAAATCATAATTTTAAGAATAGCACATACAACCAGAGAAATGAAAAGTTGTGCTCCATCTGTGTACAATGAATCAAAATGCATTCTGTAGAATAAATAAATAAATGAAATTTAAAAATAAAGAATATCAGAGATCTGGAAGAAAGAGGATTATATGTACCAAATTCTGAATGGATTTGTCACAAATTATTCTAAGGGAAAAAGAAGAATTAATGGAGATTTTTAAAGTCACATAATCTAGCATGAGAGAATTAAAACTAGGGGGATACCAAACTCATCATCTATCCTTTATTACAGAGTATTTCATGAAATACTAGAACAAGCAAAATTATAGGAGTCTGTGATGGAAAGAGGAAGTAAATTCTGGCATAGTCTGGTGATGGTTAGGAGATATACTCCACAGGAGAGTGGGGCCCTAGAGCTTCAAACCTCAGTTCTTATGTTCCAACTAAAGGAAACTTAAATTCAGACATGAAGAGCCAACCAAGAGAATTTTATTATGTGTGCAAGTAAAGTAAGGTTCAAGCAAAGAACCTCTCAAGAGAGCGAGCCATCTCTCAGCACAGAAATAACAAAGGAAATAATGCTACTCCCAAATTTATTGCTATTTGATGAGAACTGGGTTCCACTTTCTGCAGTCTTTAACAATCAGCTGTTTATCTCCTCCTTTACTTAGGGCAGGGGAGTTTTTGACCCTTGGTCCTCTCCAGAATTGGCATAATGCCTATCCCATTGGGGCTTCTTCTGCATGTCAAACATGTTAAAGCAGGTGCTGGAATAAATGACCAGGAAGACTTATCTTACTGGGCCTACACTATGAATGAAATTTCCTTTCTGAAATACATTGAGAAACCTATGGCCATAAATCCTAACTTTACAATGACCTCCAAAGAAAAATACTGACAGTGACTGCTTATTTCTTAACTACTTTTTTTGTCTTAAAATTATTACCTAAGCATCAACTTTAAAAATTGGTGAAATTTTTAAAATAATAGTTTTAAAAATATCAGAGACCTGTGGAAGCAAGAAGATTTTACATACCAAATTCTGAATGGAAGCAAGAGGATTATACCTCCCAAATTCTGCCAGTAATTATCACCATTAGTTTTTCTTTCTTGATGTATTTCTTAATTGACCCCCTTTATTTCCTTGTGTTTAATCTCAGGGCTAGTACACTTGTTCTACAAATTACTTGCTTGTTAAAATGAATTCAAAGAAACCCTATGATCCTACTATGTTAGTGGTTCACATTTCACTGCTCATTACTATTACCTAACAACACAGAGCAAGGACTGGCATAAATACAAGCTTCTTCCTCAAGATAGTTGTCATATTTTTAACCTGAATGAGGTAAGAAGATAAGTAATGTTAAACACATCTGAACAATAGGATTTGCAGAAAGAGACATGCTGGCCTTGAACAGAAAACAAGATCAATGAAAGGGATAGGAAAGGTGCAGAGTCACAAAGACCCAGTTGAATCTCAGTCCTATGCCTAGGAGGCCCTCTCAATAGAAAAAACAGCCTGCAACAATACACAACAGGTTTAATAGCACTATGTGACAGAATTCATATGAGGCACTAGAGTTAAAATTCTGAGACTTTTAAGAACTACTGCTTCTTTCATGTTCTGAAATAAATCTTCCTCCATTTTTTTCTTGTGATGTATATTACATATATGCGTTATAATAAAATCACTAATTGATCAGCACTTAAATTAATAATAATTATATTTTGGGGTAACTTGTAAATTGTTCTAGCTGTTATTTTATAGCTAAGTGTATTCACATCTAAAATTTCATCTCAATATCCCAAATGTGTAATTATAAAAATCACTTAGAACTTCTTTTATAATGAAACTTGTCATATCTGTGAGGCAACTTGACTTCAATCAAACTTTCAATTAAAGCTTTAAATCAAATATATATCTTTCATCAAATATATATGGTAAAAAAATTGTGGGCCATAAATATGGTGAAGTTTGTCTGAAATTACAGAAAACTTTGATTAAAGCAATTTTCCAATATGTTTATCTAAGTTGTTTAATTTTGTCTTTATAAAGAAGAAAGACATTTTAGATGATAATCAAATTATCTTTGTTTTGCATACTGCAAAGTATAATTAGAAACATGTTGTCCTTGCCATTTTTCAGCATCCCTAATATTCATCATTATAAACATATGCCTCTGGAGATATATGACTTAGAAAATAAGAAGTCATATTTTAGAAGAAAAAAATACTTTAATTTAGATACAAAATTATACCGTTAATTATAAGTGGCAGGCAAAAGTAGAAAATACTGATTTTATTTTGCACGCTCTCCTGGCACAACAGTAAATACATTTTATATTAATGCTGTTTCATATAAGGAGCTAGAATTATCAGCTACATCTTGATGCTTCAAGACTCAGTAAAAAATAACAAAAGATGCTGATAAACAAAATCACATTAAGCAATAAAACCACCAAATTCACCTAATTTCTCCCACATTACATTATACATGTCACATTCAAGTCACAAATTTCCAGTTGTTTTCTAGACATTTCAATTTCATTATCCTGCAACCTCAAAATCAAGCTCATTATCTTCTGTTATCCCCAACTACCCAACCATCTATCCTTTCCCAATTGCTTACAATAATTCCTTATATACCCAGAATTAACAACACAAAACTGTCTTTTACTTTTCTTCATCTTTCTCTCTCACATGTAAAAATTACCAAGATGATACCCATTGTAACCTCTCTTACCTTAAACTTTTCTTTCTATCAATATATTCTAGTATTGGCATCTAAAATACTTATACTTTTGACAACTTCATATTTCACCTTTATGTCTTTTAGTCCTAAACTATTTGCATGCCAGTAAACAATATGGTATTATACTGAAACAGGACACAAAACTAGATGGAATCCCTCAATGAGTCCCCAGTTCCTATAGGAAAAAATTTCAGAAAACTCTCCTTGCCATTCAAAGCTTTTTTCAATTTAAAGGAAAATTTACAATTGTAAAACCCAGACCACGTAGAACTTCTTGCATGAAGCATTCTTGATCACTAGCTGAAAGTGATGTTTCTTACTTTTGTTTATATAAACATATATACATAAATACCACATTAAAATACATTAATGTTTCTTCAAAAATTTACTACTTTACTGCTAACATAAGAGCAGGAAAAAGATAAGCTGTCTGATAAGAAGACAAAGTTTTCTCAGATGAGATTACATTTATCCTATAAATTTGCAGATTAAGGCTGGGGTTGTTACTCAATAGTAGAGTGCTCACCTAGCACATGGGATTGATCGTCAGCACCACATAAAAATAAAATAAAGGTATTTTTTAAATGTGCAGATTAAGTTTTCTCTTGTTCTTTCAAATTAATGAAAATGGACAACAGGAATCAAAGAGGTTAGGGACTCCATAATATCATTAGACATTCAGGCCTTCCAATGTTTTTTGCTAAACCATATTTAGTTGTATTTCTTGTGATTATATTCTCAAGATACTGACCATATTTCCTGTTCTAACATTCTCATTTTAGAAATGAAGAAAAGAAATGACAAAAAATAAAAATTGTCTTTAACACCTGTAATAATCTTTTCTATGGAACTTTTCTGGAAGTGTAATCTAGTAACTTCTGCTTTATTTGCATTGATTCTAATCTAGTAACCTATTTTCTTGTTTAAAACTGTGTCAATAATCATTGTATAGCTACAAAGGAACATGAAAAAGAGTGATTGTTTTACCTGGGTACAGTATTCTCCTAAAGAAAATTGGGTTCTGTTATCAAGGAAAAGAGAATGAATATGGGGTAGGTGACTGATAATCTTCATCATAATAGCTCTATGCCTTTGGAGACATTAGAACTATAAAAAATTAACCCACATCAGATACCATACAGGATATTGGACTATATCTATAAAAGCTTTTTGACTCAAGTCTTAACTTTATTCTCCAACTTTTGCTCATCTTCAGGTATCAAATTTCCAAATCCATTAGTTCTATTAGGTTTCCTGTGATATGCTTTCAGAATACATAGCTTTTACCTTGGCAGCAATTGTTATACCTGGAATTAACAAGTCTTAAATTATTTATTTAATATTATACATCTCCATAGGAATGTAAATTCTTTTGAGTATTCTGAAAGCCTGTTTTGTTCATTACTGTATCTTCAGTGATGGCACATAGTAAGTAATCAATGAATGTTTTTTTAAACCAATGAGTAAATATATAGGTTACTGAGTAAATTCATCTGCCCTTCCTTTCCATGGTTAGCCTTCTCATTGAGTTGTCCCATAATAGTAGGTCTGACTGTATGCATTAAGAGTGCTTTCAATTATACAATGCTTAAATTTGCCTTACCTATAAACAGTTCTATATTAAATGTGTGTTGGGCAAAAATTATTCAAATACTGTTTCTCTAAAGATGCTCCAATTCCTAATAAAGATGGAAATAATCTATAATCTTAGCAATGATGCAGAAGTCTATATATGTCCATTCAAATTTTGATCAAGGACTTTCACAAAATCATTATAGTGTGTCTACAGGTAGTTGAATTTGATTAAAATTTGATGTGAGATGCATTTTCTTCTCTTGCTATTAAAAAATAGACTTTTATTTTTGATGTTTGAATTTTCCTGACTACCATTGACACTGGTTTTATAGAAAAAAATTGTATCTGAGATTAAGGTAAAACATCTAAACAATAATGGTTATATAACTTTTCTCTTCCTCAAAAGCTAATGCTACTAAGGCAGGAGCAATAGTATAGGTTATCACCAATTACAATAGCTATAATTGACATAATTTCTTCATTTTAATTTTAAGCCAAAAGTTATCTCTTTTGTAGTACTGAGTGTGAACAGAAGAAAACTACTCTTAAAAAAGGATGTAACTGCTCCCAGAACCAGTTGAACAGATTTGGATAAGGCCCTAAAAATCATCTTAATATCTTAGAAGAGGTAAATCTTGAATGCGGGCTATGAGGAACATGTAAATTTAAATACTAGAGTTGGTAAAACTGTTCCAATAACCCTACAGAAATATTTACAAGTAAGATTCTAAGCAGTCTGTTATGTTCAAACTTTCTAAAACTCAAATGCATCCTATTGTTATCTACTTATGTTCAATATGTCAAAGCTACTCCTTGTACATATAGAGAGATCATTTCAAGGTAATTTTACTAACATACCACAGAACTTGAAGTCAAAATCTCTGGGATTTATTCAGAATCTTATTAATTAGCATTTAAAAGGCCATCAGAAATGTCATCCATTTACTTATCTTCCCTCTTCTGGCCATTGATGAATGCTGAAAGCGAACATGCAGGAGATATTTCTCTATATTCTTCCTAAGAGACTGTCAGTGGTAGGAGTTGCAGAACCATTCATATGTGGAAGCTGCCTCCATCACAGTAAGGCTAAAAGTGGGCAGAATAATTGGGCTCTTTGCTTTTTCTGAGCCATAAATAATTTATAATCCTATTACCTACTTAAAACTAACTATGATTATGTATAGAGGAAAGTAGAAATGATGACAGAGAAGAATATGAGAGTGGAAAAAAAGAGAGAGAGAAAGGTGAGTAAGATAAAAAGAGGTATGAAACAACAAAAATGGAATATTGTCCAAAGAGAGAACTCTGAAAATGTTAACCACAACCCAAAATGACTATTTTCCATTTTATTAGATCTACATAGATTGTAGATCTCAACAGAAAATTGTACTTTTGTAGTGTGGAGAACTTGCTCTCTTTTAATGTTCCTATAAATATCTTTTCTGATGAATTAAATATATTTTAAATACTCCATGTTCCTACAGATTTATCATGCTTATAGACACTTAAATATTATACAAATTAGCTTATATATTGAAAGTCAAATTTAACACCACTTTCTTGACAATACAAATTTTTGTTAATTGAAGAGGTAACAAAAAAAAGCAAAATACAGCATTGGATGAAAGGGCACCAAGAATTCTATTATTGTTTCCCAGTGTCACATACACTATAGCCATTTTTCAAAAATCTAAAATATTTTAATTTCATAAGGATAAATAAAATGATCATCTAATATAAAAATATGAATAACCCTACTTCTCCTTTTCCTTTCTTTTGAAGAATTTTTACATATTGTTCACCTGTACTATAATGCTTATAGTGATACCATTTTTAAGTGCTACACTTTTGAGTATTAGCCTATCAACCTAACAACAAAAATTTACTCAGACTTCTATGAATTGATGTTAGCTTCTACCAGTAGTTAAGATTATGGGCTCTGAGACTATGTTGCTGTATTCAAGAACTAACTTAGATTTTTTGCTGTCCTTATAACCATGGACAAATTATATATCTCAAGTTCATCATTAATAAAATAGGCATAATATTTTTTTCCAAAAAATAGTCAAGTACAACGTGGAAGAAATCTATTCTTCAGTGCCAGAAGTAAACCAATTTTAGAACATGCAGATTTTTTTAACAAAAATATATCTGTTTCAAATGACAAAATGTAAAATCTGAAATGGAGATATAACTTGATTATGGGACAAATATAATTTAACCAATAAGCTTGTTAGATGTGAAAAACTTTAAAGGTCTGTATATATTTATTAACATTATTGAAGAAATGGCATACTAAAAGAAAAACAATCATATCAAACATTTACAATGAATGAAGTAATTATTTTTGGCATTACTGAACAATTTTTAAATTTCATTGTTAAAGTTATTAGAAATCTACAATTCAGCATATTAAATAAAATGTAAATTATCTAAATCTCAGGTTCTGAGTATATAAGATACAAACACTGTCAAAACCTTAAAGGTTCAAATAATCCCAGGAAAACTAAATTTCTGATTTCTAAAAACTATATTAATGTTCACAGATAAAAAAGGGGCAAGCCAACTAAGCATGCAAATAAACGTGTAAAAAAGAACAAATGTGGGGTGGCGGAAGGACAAGGTAATGGTTTTTGCATAGAAAAGCATCTAATTCACATCTTTTACATAGATGTTCCAAATTTTCCAGGTAACCTATGGTAAATATAGAAAAGAAACAAAATAAAATAATGAATATGAATACAAATTCAAGCAAACCACAAGTGAAGAGAAATATGTGATAACAAGATATACAGTCCTAGATGGCAAGCAAAATTTGTATGAAAATCTTACATTAGTTTTCTGAGAAAGATATTATCAATTAACATTAAACTGAGAGAACCACTGCTTTCTCCTCTATTTCTGTTCCTGTCTCAGAGAACCAAGATGTGTATCATACAAATTACTAGCTGCTGTCACTATACAGATGATCCTTGATGAAATCAAGAATTGTTCTATTTTTTCTTCCCATCACTATACAACTGCATTTAAAATAATATTCTAATAATCTGAAATATAAAGTGAAAAAAATGAAGTCTTCCTCCCAACCTTCATAGTCCTACTTGCCAAATGATTCTTTCTTTCCTAACTCTTTGGACTATGATTGACAGATACAAACTGTATACAGTTAAGGTATACAATTTAACATATTGATATTTATAAACATTGTGAAAAAATTACCACTATTAGGCTAATATCCATTAACTCACATAATTATTTTGTGAGGTGAGTAGGAAAAACACTTCAAAGTACTCTCCTAGCAAATTTCAAAAATACAATATGTTAATGTTAACTATAGTCACCATGTTGTAAATTAGGTATCCAGAACTTATGTATCTTACGTGTAACTAAAAGTATATAACTTTTGACCAGCATCTTATTTCCACCACTTCTCAGTATCTGGTAACCATTATTCTACATTCTGTTCCTGAGTTCAACTTTTTTAGATTTCACATACAAATAAGTAGTATTTGTCTTTCTATTACTGGTTTATTTATTGTACTTAGCATAATATCCTCCAGATTCATCCATGATGTTACAGAAGACAAGATTTCCTTATTTTTTAAGACTGAAAATTTTGCATGCACACACCCAACCCCCTTATGTACACACACACACACCCTACATCGTCTTTATTTACTCATTCTGTCAGACAAGTAGGTATTTCCATATCTTGGCTATTATATTTCATTAAACATGTAAGTGAAGATATCTCTTCTAGATAATTATTTTAATTCCTTTGGATATATACACAGAAGTAGGATTGCAGGATCATATGATAGTTCTATTTTTAATTTTTTAAACAAAACTTCATATTATTTTCCATTATGCTTGTACCAATATACATTTCAGCCAAGTATGTATAAGGATGCCTTTTTTTCAAGATCCTAATAGTTACCTTCTTTTTAAAAAATAATAGCAATTCTAACAAGTATGAGGTGATAACTTATGATTTGCATTTTCCTGATAATTAGTGATTTTGAGAATCTGTTCACCTATCTGTTGGCTATTTGTATGTCTTTTTTGGAAAAAAAGAAAAAGAAAGAAAGAAAAGCTTGTTCAGATCCTTTGCCTATTTTTTAATCAGGTTATCTTTGTGTTTGAGGAGTTTCAATTTTTTGGTGGTAGATCTGGGTGTTTTTGTTTTGCTATTGACTTGTATTGACTCACATTTTTTATATTAACCCCATATGAGACATATTGTTTGCATATATTTTCTTCAATTCCATATGATACTTTTTCTTTTGTTGATTATGAGCTTTTAAAAACATAGATTTGTGTAGTCACATGTGTTTTGTTTTGCTTTTGATACTGGTATCATATCCAAAACATCATTGCTAAAACTAACATCATAGAGATTTTTCCCACATGCTTTCTTCTAGTAATTCTATGAATTCCAGTATTGCATTTAAATTTTAACCCATTTAAGTTTACTTTTATATATGGTGTTAAGATCAGGGTCCTATTTCTTTTTTTGTGCTTTTGTTTTTGTTTTTTGCATGTGGATATCCATTTTTCCCAACATTTATTAAAGATGCTGACCTTTCCCCAATGTATATTCTCAGCATGATTTGCAAACTTTATCAAATATTAATTGTCTGAAATACATGAGTTAATTTCTAGACTTTTTATTCTGTTTCATTTATCACGTCTATTTGTATGACAGTGATTATAAACAGTGTTCTGTTTTAATTACTACATATTTTCAGTAAATTTGAAAACAAGAATTGTGTGTCCTCCAAGTTGGTTCATCTGGTTCAAGAGTGCTCTTTTCCAGGATTTTTGTAATTCAATACAATATTAGAATATTTTTTTGCCATTTTGGTGAAAACCTGTCAATGTAATTTTGATAGGTATGACATTGAATCTGTAGGCTAATATAGACATTTTAACAATAATTGTTCCAATCTACAACAAGGGATAACTTTCTATTTATTTGTGTCTTCTTCAATTTCTTTCATCTATGATTCATAGTTTACAGTACACAAATACCCTTCCTTGGTTAAATTTATTCCCAAATATTTTATTTATTTTTCATTTTTTATTGGTTCTTTTTAGTCATCCATGACAATAGGATTCATTTATACATAATTATAAAAACATAGAATATAATTTGATCTAATTCAGTTCCAGTACTTCCTCTTCTCTCTACTATTCTCTTCCCTCTACTCTATTTATCTTTCTATTTACTTATAGTTTTTTTTTTTTAATTAATGTCTTGAGGATGTACATAATGGTGAGATTCACTGTGGTACATTCATATATGTACATAGGAAAGTTAGGTCAGATTCATCATGCGATATTTCCCTATCCCATCAATCTTCCCTTCCCTTTATTACCCTGGGTCTACTCCACTCATCTTTCTTCTATTATCTCCCCGCCTCTTATTTTGGATTACCTTCTACATATTATTTATACAGAAACTGTACCCCCTATATTATTTCAAAATGTGTATCTTCAAATATTTTGTAACCATTACAAATTATTTCAGTTATCATCATTTTAATGCTTTTATATTTTGAACTTTGTGTTAGAGTCAAAAGGAATTTACATATCACCCTTCCAGTATGAATGCACTTCACATTTGGCTACATATTTACCAGTGAGTTTTAAATGCTCACATGTTTTCATGTTACTAATTAATTTTCTTTTGTTCCAGCTTGAAGAACTTCCTTTAACATATTTTGTAATAAAGTCTCTCATTTTTTGTCTGTCTAAAAAGTCTTCATCTCTTCTTCATTTCTGAAGTAATGAACTTTTTTTGTAAAGATTTTTGTTGGATAGAGTATTCTTGTTTGACAGAGTTAATTTTTTATAACATTTGAATATATATCCCACTTTCCTGGTCTGTAAAGTTCCCTTGTATATGAATATTCATTTTTTATTACTTTCAAAATTTTCTTTTTCTTCAAAAAGTACTCTTTGAGTTGAATATTTTTTGGAACACTGACTTTGTTTACCTGGACGTTCCTTTCTTTCCTAAGATTTGAGGAGTTTTTCAACTAGTATTTCTTTAAGTAAGATTTCTACTCCTTTCTTCTTTTTGTATTTCCATAATGAACATATTTGTTCTCTTTATAAGGATAAATTCCATTTGTTTTCTTAATTTCATTTTTCTGTCCTTTTTTCTCTTCTGACTGTATAATTTCCAATTACCTATATTTGAGTTCACAGATTCTTTCTTCTTGATCATTTCTTTCATCATTTCTCATGTCTTTCACTATATTCTTCAGCTCCAAAATTTTTGTTTGGCTCTCTTTTTGTGATTTTTATCTCCTTGCTGACTTTTTAAAATTTTGTTCCTGTATGATGTTTGGCTCTCTTTTTATAATTTTTATCTCTTTGCTGACTTTTTAAAATTTTGTTCCTGTATGATGACCTGATTTCATTGAGTTGTTTTTCTGTGTTCTCCTATAGCCTTCTGGGCATCCTTAAAACAATTACTTTGAATAATTTGTCGGACAATTTCTAGATGCCCATTTCTTTGGGATCAGTTATTAGAGCTTTATTAGTTTTATTTGGTTGTCTCAGGTTTGCTTGATTCCTTATGATCTATCTTGCCTTGTGTAATGTCTACATATTTGACAGGAACAAATATCCCTTCTGATCTTTATAAACTGGTTTCATCAAACAAAGTTCTTCCCCTGCAATGTTTCTACACCAATAGAACTGCCTGTCTTATAAAGTCAAACTGAGCTGGAGCATGGTCATGTGGCTGTTGCCAAGTGCGGCTGGGCCTACAGTTGGTAGGCTTTCTATTTGGGAGCATGAGCAGGTGTGGTTCCTGCTGAATCCTCAGGTATAGGGTCCTGAACCATGGTCAAGGAGGACTAGAGTCAGGTCATATGTGTGCTTATAGGTCCACAGACAAATTAGGACACAACAGGTCTATTATCAAGGACACAGAATGTACCTTTGTCAGATGCTTGAATGGGTCCCTGAATATGTCCCTGTGCAGGTCCCCAAATGGGCAGGATTATCTCCAGGACCACAGAAGAGAAGAAGAAAGAAGAAAGAAAGAAGAAGAAGAAAGACTGAAAGCAAGCCCATGGAAAGCTGCCAAATTATCGTTGTTGTGGGAGGATACGAATGGGAGGTTTTCCTAGCCCATTATCTTGCTGACTTAACTATATTATTCTACTTTATTACTGTTTTAGTCTATTTTCTGCTGCTATAATAGAGTACTTAAATATTTTATTATGAACATAAATTTATTTGGCTTCTGCTTCTGGAATCTAGGAAGTCCAAAATCAAGGGTCCGCTTCTGGAGAGAGCCTTTGTGCTGCATTATCCCATAGTGGAAGGAGAAAGCAAGAGCAAGCAAGCAAAAGAGGATCCAACTCACTTTTATAACATATCAATTCTCGCTACTCCTAACCACTCCCATGATAATGACATTAAGAACGTTTGTATTTCATGGGAGGCAAAAATATTAACCCTGACAGGAGTTTGAAAGAAGTTGATGCAGACCTTCATGGATGACTTAAAGAATTTTAAGACTTGAGTGAGGGAAGTAATTGCAAATATGGTGGAAATTGCAAGAGAACTAGAATTAGGAGTGGAGCCTGAAGATGTGGCTGAATTTCTGCAAGGTAAATACCAACAGATGAGAAATTGTTTCTTCTGGTTGAGCGACGAAAGTTATTACTGGAGATGTGACCTAATCCTGGTCAGGATACTGTGAACACAGTTCAAATTGACTCCAATTTTGAAAGAAGTACTCTACTGTGAGGAAAATTCTATCAAACAATAGTGCATGCTACAGAGAAAAAAAATCAAGAAAGGAAGAGGCAATCAATGGCAGTGGAAAACTTCACTGTTATCTTATTCTATAAAATTGCAAGAGTCACCCAACTTTCAGCAACCAGTGCCCTGATCAGCTCAACAATCAGCATCAAGACAAAACCCTATACCAGCAAAGATTATAACTCGTTGATAGTTCAGATGACTGGTAGCATTTTTTAGCAATAAGCAATTTTTAATTAAGGTATATACATTGTTTTTTGACATAATTCTATTACACAATTAACAGACTACAGTATAGTATAAATATGACTTTTATATATGCTAGGAAACCAAAAAGTTAATAACATAATTTTATTTTGGTATTTGATTTATAGAAATGCTCTGGAACTGAACCTATAATATTTCCAAGGTATGCCTGTAGCAAGAAGGGTTAGAAAAGAAAGGTCGACAGATACTGGCTTTAGATTGCTTTGTACTCAATGGAGGGTGGTTGTTGTAGCTGCTGATTTTCCACCCAATTTGGTACTAGTTGAACTCAGGGACACTTTACCACTGAACCACATCGCCAGTCCTTTTTAAATTTTTCTTTTTAATTTTGAGACAGGGTCTTGCTAAGTTGCTAAGGATATTGCTAAATTGCTGAAGCTGGCCTCAAACTTGTGATTCTCCTGCCATGGCCTCCAGAGTTGCAAGGATTACATGTGTGTGCCATCATGCCTGGCTAAGGGTGACTAAAATGTATGTCAACATATAAAACTTAGATGGAGCAGGAGGCTGACTGTGAAAGTCTCTATTAAGTTATCCTGTCCGTTTTCATATGTCTGGAATATTTCCTAACCCATATTTAAAAGGGTGGTGAAAAGAGAACAAATTAAGAACTAACACAAACATTTATTTAGCTAATTTCAAGACATAAAGAGCCCTCTAAATGCAAAGTGAATAAAATAAGCCTAAAGGAAAAAAAAATCAATGAATGTCTAAATAAAAACATAAGACTTTCACATGTCAACAACACTGAAAAAAAATTGAAGACAACAAATTTCAATTAATAACTATTATTATTATTGTTACAGTTGCTGTTAATGGGTTTTTCTCTGTAACAAATGAATACCTCTTAGAAAGTAGTCAGAAAAATATGCTTTGCAACAGATTAATGGAAGATGGCATGAATGACTGATTTTCAAAACAAATAAAATTAGCATAAAAACAATTAATAATAAAAAGAATAAAAAGAATATTATTACACTTATACTTTCAAAGAGAACTATAGAGACTTTGGTAATCAGTACTGTACCTTAAAAGTTCAAATTTTTATATCCTAAATTTTTATATCAAGACATCATTCAGAAGCAATATTAAGAATTAGAGAAATATAAAATTTTTCTTCATGTACTTAGTGTCACAGCCAAAAAATGAACAGAAAATTAAGTTTTTTAGATGTCTGTGCACATACGTATATGTGTGTCCAAATGCATGTGTGTTTATATACACATTATATATACAATAATAATGGCTAGTATTTATGAGTGCTTATTCTCTGGGATTTTTCTAAATATTTTGCAACTTAAAGTCATTTAATTCTATCACCTCTAAATATAATCATTATACCCTTTTTTACAAAAATAAAAGGAACAGAAGCATAGAGAGATTAAGTATGTTATTTAATGTCACCTTGTGCGTACCTGTCACAACAAGTGTATGAACCAGACTGCCTATTCCACAGCCTGCATCTTAATGACTTCATTAGTAACAAAGGAACTTGGAGCTTTTCTAACAGGGTGTCTAGCCCAGTTTAGCCAGTGCTAATCTTAGATAAATGTATTCTTATTTCAATATGTTGAAATTTCCACTTTATTTAGTCAGGATAAAATATCAAAGTTATGTCATTCAGAAGAAATAACATCTAAGAGGGTTAGTTTAAAGTTGAAGAAATTCTATAAACTTGCCCCATTCTCTATAATCTCCTTATCTAATTAGGTTGAACTCTAATCTGTCTCTCATCCATGCCAAGTTCATTCCTATACTTTTAAGCACAGTGATATTTCTCTTTACCTGCAGAACAACCCCTAACTCCTCTTATACCATTCGGTCTTTACAGTTTATTTACTGCTTATTCGTCAATGAAATATTGTAGATAAAGCAAATATATTAATCTTTTCCTTTTTCTAAATTTCAACATAAATTAACACAAAGTATATATCATATCACACCAAACACACACACACACACACACACACACACACACACACACTACATTTACTGGGTTCATTAGGCAACTTTTGCTATTAGACTACAGGTTTGTTTTTATTTAGCATAATCTAATAGAAAGAAAACTACAGAAAATCTTAACATCTTCCACATGTTCTATCACAGAAACAAAGGAAAACAATATTCCAATGTATCAATCTATTTAATCTAAAAAGGATTTGCCAGGAAAAGGAGAAAAATACGTTAAAAATTATTTTAGTGGTTCTCAATTCTTCATCATTTTCCAACTCCCCTATTTTGGGGTCAAATAAGTACTGACTAACACTAAGACCACAAAAGATCTCTCCTTTCTTTGGCCCTAATTATTTTTGCTACCAAAACCTCTTTCCATAACCATTTTTTAAAATTCTTTCCCCTTTTAAATTCTTTCTTCCTTTTCCTTGTAGTTTGTCCTGGAATAGAGATTTTCTATATATTCAAAACTTTGAACCAAACACTCACATATTGTTGGCAGGACTGCAAATTTGTACAGTCACTTTAGAAAGAAGTGTGGAGATTCCTCAAAAAACTAGTAATGGAACCATCATAGGATCCTCCTATCTCATGCCTGCGTATTTATCCAAATGATCTAAAATTAACCTACTACAGCATTATAGCCACTACAATGTTTATAGCAGATCAATTCACAATAGACAAATTATGGAATCAACCCAGATACCCATGAATAGATGAATAGATCAAGAAGAACTCAAAAGACACCCAAAACACAAATAACCCAATCAATAAATGCACAAAGCAACTGAACAGCTACTTCACAGAGAAAGAAATACAAATGGTCAACAAATATATGAAAAAATGTTCAACATCTCTAGCAGAGAAATGCAAATTAAAACTACACTGAGATTTCATCTCACTTCAGTCAGAATGGCAGTTATCAAGAATACAAGTAACAATAAATGTTGGTGAAAATGTGGGCAAAAAGGTACATTCTTACACTGCTGGTGGGACTACAAATTGGTACAACCACTCTGGAAAGCAGTATGGAGATTCCTCAAAAAACTGGGAATGAACCAAAATTTTACACAGATACACCACATCTAGGTATATACCCAAAGGACTTAAAGTCAGCATACTACAGTGACACAGCCACATAAATGTTTATAGTACCTCAATTCACAAGTAGTCAATCCATGGGAACAACCTAAGTGCCCTTCAACAGATGAATAGATATATACACAATGGAATATTAGTCAGACATAAAAAGAATGACTTTGTGACATTTGCCAGTAAATGGATGGGAATGGAAACTATCATGCTAAGTAAAAAAAGCCAATCCCCCAAAAATAAAGGTCAAATGCTCTATGTGGATGCTAACATACAACAAGGGGTGGAGGAGAATAGAAGTTCAGTGGATTAGAGAATGGGAACGGAGGGAGAATAAGAATAAGAAAGATAGTGGGAAAAAAAGAAAATGTGGTATATATACAAAATGGAGTTTGACTTAGCCATAAAGAAGGCTGAAATAATGACATTTTCCTGTAAATCTATAGAAATGGAGAAAAAAATGCTAAGTGAAATAAGCCAGACTGAGAATCAAGGTTCAAATGTTCTCTTATGTGTATGTGGAAGCTAGAGCAAAATAAGGGGAAAAAGGGGTTGGGGAGGGGATTGGATGTCATAAAGATACAGGGAAGAGCAGTGAAGAAGAAGTAGGTATAAGATAGGCAGGACAGAAGAAGGGAAAGGGAAAATATAGGGAATGAATTTCACAAGATCATGTTATATACATATATAAATGTACCACAGGGTATTTCACTTTTATGTATATGTAGAAAGTACCAATGAAAGGTAAACAGAAGAAAAGGGAAGATCTGTAGAATAGAGGAGGGAGAAAAGGGAGAGGGAGCAACAAAAGAAATGGGGGGAATGGGGATTGAAATTAAATTCCTAATATGAATAAGTTTTTGAAAATGAATCCAAATACTATACATAATTATAATGCTCTAATAAAAACAACTTTGTACCAAAATAATAATATTTACTAAATATTTATAATAGTATAAACTCATGAAGAAAATTAGGATATTACTGTTAGAGCAGTAAGATTCATGCTAGCTGGATATGCTCTCTCCTTCAAATAATACAACTAAAGTAAACAATAAAATCCAAAGATTTTAAGAAGATCACCAAAATAAAAATGTAGAAAGAGGAGGTACATAGATTAGAAAGAAAGTAACTACAGAAGCTTAGTGAGGGGGGATAGTTAGGGAGACTGGAGAGGAGTGATCTTCAGTTTCGGAAAACAGCCCACAAATAGTTATAAGTTGTTATACATCATCAGAATTTGTGACAACACATGTAAATAATAAGATATATTCTAGGAAAAGTATATACACACATTTCCAGTGTATAATTTTCAAGGAGGCATATATATATATATCTCACACTTTTTTCATTTGGTACCAGAGATTGAACTCAGGAGTACTCTGACCACTAAGCCATATCTCCAGCCCTATTTTGTGTTTTATGTAGAGACAGGGTCTCACTGAGTTGCTTAGCAACTCGCTGTTGCCAAGGCTGGCTTTAAACTTGCAATTCTCCTGTCTCAGCCTCCCAAAGTGCTGGGATTATAGGCATGCACCACTGTGCCCAGCTACTTTTTCATTTCTGCATTTCCTTTAAGTCCTTTAAAGTTTTCCTTAATGAAAAATGTATTGCCATTAGAGGTTTGGTGGATAAACAGATTACAAAATAATATACATTGGACATGTTTCTGATTATTTGATAAATATAAATTCTAAAAGCAAAGTATTCTAAATAAAATATATGTGTGAGTGAACAAAGTATTGTTTTGCCTCTCTCATTATATATCACTAAAAATTGATTCATTCTTTTTAGAAATTATTATCACTTCAAAACAAAAATTATACACTCTAAACTTCCTGGTGGATCTATTGTCAGACTGCATTATTAAAAAAATACAAATTTTAAAATCTTCAAGTACAATTCTGTTCCACTCACTACTTCATTTAACCTAATATATTTACAAATTAGACATTGGATTTCAGCATTAGGTTTTCAAAGCATTTCTAAAGTCTTCATTTTAGCAAACCAAAAGTGATTTATTTTTCAAAATAAAAAGAAGTGCTTGATTTTTAATATTCTTAGTATTCTATTACTCTTTCATTCATCTTTACTTCCTTCCAAATGTTAGTAAAAATAAATGTGTATACCTTTCCCTTATTCCAAGAAAAAAAATGTAATCTAATATGATAAAATATTACACTCAAAAGTTTTTAAACAAACAATATATTACATAAGGTCTCTGAAAAGTTGATTATTTGAAGACAAATTAAATAATATTTTCATGCTAATCATTTTCAAGGTATACCATTAAAACCTACACCATACAAATTAATATACACTGCAACTTGAAAATTCAGGAAAGTACTAATCAAACAATAGCACAATGTAGCATTCTTTTTTTAATTTTTTTTATTTGTTGATGGATTTTTATTTTATTCATTTATTATTTATATGTGATGCTGAGGATTGAACCCAGCGCCTCATGCATGCTAGGCAAGTGCTCTACGACTGAGCTACAGCCCCATCCCACAATGTAGAATCCTTAAATATTAATTTTAAATGATGAAAGCTAATAATACATTATATTATCTATCCTTGATTTTGTGAATCTGATTTATTATTTTACTAAATATGAATAAAATTGCTTCTGGTATACTATTTCAAATCAATAAGATCAACAGAGACATCCACTTCTCAGTATCTGCATTTCATTATAATTTCTGCATTTTTACACTCGTCTAGTTCAAATGGTGTTGTCTATTAATCAATGGTTACATCATCCTCTAATGATGTTCCTAAGTGTCAAAAATATCCATGATGCAATTATGTAGTGATATATATTCCACATATGAAATATAAGAAAAAATCAAAGTACACTCTAGAGGAGTAGGGAATTATAAGTGTGAATTAGAATCAAAATGCATGCTCCTTGTTGTCTTAGATTTCAAATATATTTTGAGCAGATTAAATCAATTTATTCCTTAAGGACATTAAAACAATTTAGTATGAAAAAATAAGGATCATATATTTCATGTAAGCATTAATGTATTAATTTTCTGGTGCTTTATAACAAATTACCAACAAACTTTGTGGCTTAAAATCATGCCAATTTATTTTTAAATCACAGTCCTATAGGTTGGATGTCTGGGTAGGCATATCTAGGTTCTACTCTAAGCCCAAAATCAAGGTGTCAAATAAACTTACTCTTAACCTAGAAATTCAGGGGAAGAATATAGAGGTATACTTCAGGTACAGGTCCAAAGTCCATATTTCCATTCTATTAGCTGGGACTGCTCTGTATTCCTAGAGGCTTCATGTTCCTATTCACACAACTCCCTCCATCTCAAAGAAGCAACCTCTTGAGTTCTCATAATTCTAATATATCCATTTACTGCCCCCACCTGGAGAAAGACCCCTGTTTCTAATGAGTTATGTGATTACAATGGGCTTATCCAGATAATCCAGAATAATCTAAAATCAATTTACCATGTGTAATAAATTATTAGAAGAACATCTCACCATAGTCACAGATTGCAGGTATTAGGATGCATTATCTTTGGGAGACATTTTATAAATTCTGCCTATGGCAACTAAAAACAAAATTTCATTATGTCACAAAAAAAGGATTGTTTACAAAATGAGAACAACCAACAACAACCACTATTAATAGTTAATATATCTTGAGCCTTAGAGATAGAAGAATGTCAAAAAAAATTGAGCTAAAACTATGTTAAGGCTGACACTTACTAATGGGTTTATTAACATGCAGAGAGTATTTTATGTTTCTAGTAGTTGACTAAAGTACTTATTGAAAACTTATTATCATGTAGTTATTCTTACAATCATGGACATGAAGAGATTTAAAATTATAAAAATATTGTTATATCTAGATCTCTATTCTCTTCCATTGTACTTTGTGTCAGTTTTTAATTCCAGTATCATGCTGTTTTGGTGACTACAGTTTTGTACTATGTTTTGAAGTCAGATATCCTGATGCCTTTGACTCTATTATTTTTGGTTGAGAATCCTTTGGCTATTTAAAGCCTTTACATTGCTGGTGGAACTGCAAATTGGTACAACCAATCTGGAAAGCAGTATGGAGATTCCTTAGAAAACTTGGAATGGAACCACCATTTGAGCCTGCTATCCCACTCCTTGGTCTATACACAGAAAGACTTAAAAACAACAAACTACAGTACTGCAGCCACTTCAATGTTTATAGCAGCTCAATTCACAATAGCTAAACTGTGGAACCAACCTAGATGCCCTTCGATAGATGACTGGATAAAGAAACTGTGGTATATATACACAATGGAATATTACTCAGCAATAAAAGAGAACAAAATTATGGCATTTGCAGGTAAATGGAAGGAGTTGGAGAATATCATGCTAAGTGAAGTAAGCCAATCTCAGAAAACCAAATGCTGAATGTACTCGTTGATAAGTGGAGGCTGATCCATAATGTGGGGAAAGGCATGGGAACAATGGTGGAACTGTATTCACAGGAGTGTAAGGGGGGAGGGGGCCTGGGGACAGTAAAGGTGGTGGAATATGATGGTCACCATAGCCCTAACTTTATGTATGACTGCATATATGTTGTGATTCTATACAATTTACAACTAGAGAATTGATATGTTCTCCTCTATCTATGTACAATGAATCAAACTGCACTCTGTTATCATGTAAGCCTAAATAGAACAAATAAATAAATTAAATATGAAAACATAAAAATAAAAAATAAAGCCTTTCATGGTTCCAAATGAATTTCAAAAGTGTTTATTCTACTTCTACAAAGAATGCCATTGGTATTTTGATAAGGATTGTATTGAATCTATAAATCACCTTAAGTTGTATGAACATTTAGTAATATTAATTCTCCCAACGCATCAACTGAGATGCCTTTCCATCTTTTTGTCCTCTTCAATTTTTTTATCTGTGTTTTATCATTTTCATTATAGATAATTTACTTCCTTAGTAAAAGTTATTCCTATTTTCTGATAGCTATTGTGAATGGAATTGCTCTCTCAATTATTTTCTTATCAAGTTCATTGTTGTTACATGAAAATGCTACTGATTTTTGCATCCAATTTTGTATCCTTCAATATGATTGAGTTTATTTACCAAATTTAATATTTTTGGTGAAATATGCAGACTTTTCTGTATGTGAGATCATATCTGCAAATATAGACAATTTGACTTCCTCCTTCTCTGTTTGTATGTTCTTTGTTTCTTAGTTTTACCTTAATACTGTTATTAAGACTTCTGATACTATGTTGAATAAGAGTGGTAAAGTGAACATCCTCCTTTTGTTCCTGATTCATTACAAATATCCTTAGCTTTCCACTCTTTGGTATGAAGTTAGCTGTGAGTTTATCATGTATAACCTTTATTGTGTTTATTCAGTACCTAATTTTGAGAGTTTTTAATCATGAACGAATTTTAGCAAATGTTTTTTCTGACTGAGTTGATTATGTGGTTTTTATTGTTTGTTATATTGGTGTAAATGTTTTCAACTTGAAAATGTTGAGCAGTCCTTATATCCCTAGGCTAAATCTCACTAGATCATGATGTATGCTCTTTTTGATGTGCTGTTATATTGGTTTGCTAATACTTTGTTGAGAGTTTTTGCCAAAACCACACTAATGAACTATTATACTGTAACAGTGATCCCTTCACCAAATGTATTTTTCTCTTCTCCCCTTTTCTCCCCAAAACAATATTAGGGAAACAGTGTTATGTTTTCTTCCCCTAGTTAATTGCTCTGGAGCACACCCACTACAGGAAGGAGATGCCTGCTGAGGATCTGGGAAATGAATATCTCCCAAATTAACAAATGAATCCTAACATGCCATCAGGGCACCCTGGGACCCCCTATCAGAACACACCTGCTAGTAAAGCAATAAATCCTTTTCCTTTTTCTCAAAACCGTGTCCTCATTATTAAATTGGCATTGACTGGGCTGGTGTTGTGGCTCAGTGGTTGGGTGCTTGCCTTGCATGTGTGAGGCACTGGGTTCGATCCTCAGCACCACATAAAATAAATAAAGGTATTGTGTTCATCTACAACTAAAAAAAATGTTTTAAAAAATTGGCATTGACTGGCATTGGGGACAGGGACCAAGCATTCGGTTACAATACCATGTAGAACTAGAATGTATTCTAGGAATGTAGTATTTGTTCCTGATAAGGAAATTGGTTGTGATAAGAATTAATGGATACTTTCTTTATATTATAAATTTCAGGAGCTGCAAATGAACCATTGCATTGAACTATGCAACCCTGGAGAGTGAGATGCCTCTCCTGGGAATCCTTCCCTGAGAGGGCTCCTAGGGAAATGCCCATTTGCAGGAGACTCCAGTTTTGAGGGAGAATTCCATGCCTGTCATGGAATTTAATAGTTCAAAGGCCTTAAATTCATGACCCAGATGCCTTGAGGTAGAAGAGAAGAGGGGCTTAAATTGATAGCTCCAACTAAGTTGTTTTGCTCAAAACTTCTTCCTGATTATTTCAAGAAGCTGTTTTGCAGTGAATCCTTTTGATATTTAAAACCTACATAATATACATGGGTAGGCTCCTTCGTTGTTGGATCAACAGAGCTGATTCACCCACCCACTTTTCACCAATAATTGAGTCTTTGCCTTTATTTCAAATAATTTCTTATTGTCCGAATGCACCCATTGCCTGCATTCAGAGAACTATTCCCTCACCATGCAGGTTGCAGCGACAATAAAAGTATTTTCTAATTCTACATTACCCATTCCACTCAATCAGGAAATACTAGGTGTATTTCCACTAACATCACTGGAGTAAAGGCAAGGATCATCTCTGCTAATATTTAATATTGTGCTGAAAATATTAGCCTACTCAGTAAAAAAAGAGAAATAACTACAGCCATAAAAATTTTGAAAGAGTAAACTATTTCTATTTTCAAATAATAGAATAACACACATGGAAAATCCTAGAGAATCAATGGGAATAAAACACCCTAGTAAGGTAGAGGATATAACAACAGATAAATCAATACCTTTCAAATATCCAAAAAATTACAATATAAAACACATAGTAAGTAGAGAAAATACCTATTTATAATAGCGAAAAGGAATAAAAATATAAAAATATGCTCAAAAAAATATGCAAAACATGAAAAAACACATTAAAACACTTCTGGATGTTATACAATCAGATTTCAAAATATGGAAAGATCTCTCTTATCTATATGAAATGAATCAGCATTGTAAAGATGACAGATACCCTTAATTAATTTGTAAATTTAATGAGAAAAGAACAATAATTTTTATGAATTAAGATAGGCTGACTCATAGATTTCTGCTTTATTCTAAGTATTATAAAGCACTATTATAATTATTCAATTTTGATGCTCAAATTATTCTCTTTTTTTTTTGAACAAGAAATATTTTAATGGGGAAGGCAGGAATTCCAGAAGCAAAATTGAATCCAATTTTTCTGAAAAAGAATTCTCATATAGGAAAACATAACTTCTCTGAAGGCAAAGATTCTTCCAGTGACATTCTATGGCCACAAAATAAGAGGAAAAAAACTTAGTGACAATTAATTAGATTTTTAATCCATGGGCACCACAGTGACAAATCTAGTCCACAAGATCAGTGACAATCTATTCTGATGTTAAGATATTTCTACAGCAAATCCTATTTTCTCAGATAATCTTATGATTGGAAGAGACTTTTAAGACCATCTAATTTAGCTCTTTGGGGAGCAGTGTTCAAAAGATACTTGTGGGATTCTTTGAGAATGACTAAATCTTTTGGTTTAATCTCATGCTGTTGAACAGACTCAGAATGGACACAAGTGGAACTATGTAACAACCTCAAATCTTGGTAGTTTAAAACAAACTACCACAACTTCTGTGGTTCTCTGAGGTGACTTATCTCATTTTGACATTTCTTTTTTTTCATATTTAATTTATTTATTTGTTCTATTTAAACTTACATGATAACAGTGCAATTTGAGTCACTGTACATAGATAGAGGATAACATACCAATTCTCTAGTTGTAAGTTGTATAAAATCACATCATATATGCAGTCATACATAAAGTTAGGGCTATGGTGACCACCATATTCCACCACCTTTACTGTCCCCAGGCCCCCTCCCTGCTTACACATCTGTGAACAGAGATCCATCCACCATTGTTCCCATGAACTTCCCCACATTATAAATCAGCCTCCACTTATCAACAAGTACATTCAGCATTTGGTTTTCTGAGATTGGCTTACTTCACTTAGCATGATATTCTCCAACTCCATCCATTTACCTGCAAATGTCATAATTTTATTCTCTTTTATTCCTGAGTAATATTCCATTGTGTATATACACCACAGTTTTTTTAACCAGTCATCTATCGAAGGGCATCTAGGTTGGTTCCACAGTTTAGCTATTGTGGATTGAGCTGCTATAAACATTGAAGTGGCTGCAGCACTGTAGTTTGCTGTTTTTAAGTCTTCTGGGTATAGACCAAGGAGTGGGATAGCAGGCTCAAATGGTGGTTCCATTCCAAGTTTTCTAAGGAATCTCCATACTGCTTTCCAGATTGGTTGTACCAATTTGCAATTCCACCAAAAATGTATGAGCATGCCTTTTTCCCCACAACCTTGCCAACATTTCTTGTTGTTTCTATTCTTGATAATTGCCATTCTGACTGGCATGAGATGAAATCTTAGGGTAGTTTTGATTTGCATTTATCTGATTGCTAGAGATGTTGAACATTTTTTCATATGTCTGTTGATGGATTGTATATCTTCTGTGAAGTTTGGGTTCAGCTCATTAGCCCATTTATTGATTGGGCTGTTAGTTTTTTTGGTGTTAAGCTTTTTGAGTTCTTTATATATCCTGGAGATGAGTGCTCTATTGGATGTGTGTGTGGCAAAGATTTGTTCCCAGAATGTTGGCTCTCTGTTCACTTCATTGATTATTTCTTTTGCTGAGAAGAAGCTTTTTAGTTTGAATCATTCTCATTTGTTGCTTCTTGATTTTACTTCTTGTGCTACAGGAGTCTTGTTAAGGAAGAATGGTCCTAATCCAACATGATGAAGATTTGGGCCTATTTTTTCTTCTATTAGGTGTTGAGTCTCTGGTCTGATTCCCAGGTCCTTGATCCACTTTGGGTTGAATTTTGTACATGATGAGAGATAGGGATTTAGTTTCATTTTGCTGCATATGGATTTCCAGTTTTCCAAGCACCATTTGTTAAAGAGGCTATCTTTTCTCCAGTGTACGTGTTTGGCTCCTTTATCTAGTATAAAATAATTGTATGTAAGTGGGTTAATCTCTGTGTCTTCTATTCTATACCATTGGTCTATATGTCTATTTTGGTGCCAGTACCATGTCGTTTTTGTTACTATAGCTTTGTAATATAATTTAACGTCTTGTATTGTGATGCCTCCTGCTTCACTCTTCTTGCTAAGGATTGCTTTGGCTATGCTGGGTCTCTTATTCTTCCAAATGAATTTCATGATTGCCTTTTCTATTTCTATAAGGAATGACATTGGGATTTTAATTGGGATTGCATTGAATCTATATAGTGCTTTGGGTAGTATGGCCATTGTGGCAATATTGATTCTGCCTAACCAGGAGCATGGGAGATTATTCCATCTTCTAAGGTCTTCTTCAATTTCTTTCTTCAGTGTCTTGTAGTTTGCATTGTAGAGGTCTTTCACCTCTTTTCTTAAATTGATTCCCAAGTATTTTATTTTATTTTTTTGAGGCTATTGTGAATGGGACAGTTTTCCTAATTTCTCTTTCAGAGAGCTTATCACTGATGTATAGAAATGCAATCGATTTGTGGGTGTTGATTTTATATTCTGCTACTTTGCTGAAATCATTTATTAGTTCTAAAAGTTTTCTGGTAGAATTTTTTGGATCTTCTAAATATAGAATCATGTCATCCACAAATAATGATAGTTTGAGTTCTTCTTTTCCGATTCGTATCCCTTTAATTTCTTTCATCTGTCAAATAGCTCTAGCTAGTGTTTCAAAGACTATGTTGAATAGCAGTGGTGAGAGAGGACATCCCTATCTAGTTCCTGTTTTCAGAGGGAATGATTCCAATTTTTCTCCACTTAGGATGATGTTGGCCTTGGGTTTAGCATAGATAGCTTTTACAAAGTTGAGGAATGTTCCTACTATCCCAAGTTTTTCTAGTGTTTTGAGCATAAAAAGGCATTGTATTTTGTCAAATACCTTCTCTGCATCAATTGACAAAGTCATATGATTCTTATCTTTAAGTCTATTGATGTGATGTATTATGTTAATTGATTTCAGTATGTTGAACCAACGTTGTATCCCTGGGATGAACCCCACTTGATCATGGTGCACTATTGTTTTGATATGTTTTCTTATGCCATTGGCCAGAATTTTATTGAGAATTTTTGCACCTATGTTCATCAGGGATATTGGTCTGAAGTTTACTTTCTTTGATGTGTCTCTGTCAGGTTTTGGAATCACGGTGATACTTGCCACATAGAATGAGTTTGGAAGGGTTCCCTCCTTTTTTATTTCATGACATAGTTTGAGGAGAATTGGTATTAGTTCTTCTTTGAAGATCTTGTAGAACTCACCTGAGAATCCATCTGGACCTGGGCTTTTCTTGGTTGGCAGGCTCTTGATGGCATCTTCTATTTCCTTGCTTGAAATTGATCTGTTTAACTTGTGTATGTCCTCTTGGATCAGGTTGGGTAGATCATATGCCTCTAGAAATTTATCGGTGTCTTCAGGATTTTCTATTTTACTGGAGTATAAATTTTCAAAATACTTTCTAATTATCCTCTGTATTTCAGTAGTGTCTGTCATGATATTTCCTTTTTCATCACGAATTTTAGTAATTTGGGTTTTGTCCCTCCTCTCTTTCATTAGGGTAGCTAAGGGTTGTCAATTTTGTTTACTTTTTCAAAGAACCAGCTTTTTGTTTTGTCAATTTTTTGAATTATTTCTTTTGTTTCAATTTCATTGATTTCAGCCCTGATTTTGATGATTTCCTGTCTTCTACTTCTTTGGGTGTTAATTTGTTCTTCCTTTTCTAAGGCTTTGAGATGAAGAGTCAATTCATTTATTTGTTGACTTTTACTTCTTTTGATGAATAAGTTTAGTGCTATAAACTTTCCTCTTAGCACTGCCTTCATGACATCCCAGAGATTTTGGTATGTTGTATCAGAGTGTTCATTTGCCTCTAAGAATTTTTTTTATCTCTTCTTTGATGTCTTCTGTTATCCATGCATCATTCAATAGCATATTATTTAGTTTCCAGGTGAGGGAGTAGATCTGTCTTTTAATCTGTCATTGATTTGTAATTTTATTCCATTGTGGTCAGATAGGATGCAGGATAGACTCTCTATTTTTTTATATTTGCTAAGACTGGCTTTGTGACATAACATATGATCTATTTTGGAAAAGGATCCATGTGCAGCTGAGAAAAAAGTGTATTCTCTCATCGATGGATGGAACAATCTATATATATCTGTTATGTCTAAATTATTGACAATTTTATTGAGGTCTACGGTTTATTAAGTTTTTGTTTTGAAGATCTATCCAATTTTGACAGATCTGTGTTAAAGTCTCCAAGTATTATTGTGTTGTGTTCTATGTGATTCTTGTATTTGAGAAAAATTTGTTTGATATACATAGAAGCCCCATTATTTGGGGCACAGATATTTATGATTGTTATGTCTTGTTGATGTATGATTCCCTTAAGAAGTATGAAATGACCTTCTTTATCTCTTTTCACCATCTTTGGTTTGAAGTCCACTGTATTTGATGAGGATGGAAACTCCTGCTTGTTTGAGGGATCCATGTGAGTGAATGTTTTTTCCCACCCTTTCACTTTCAGTTTGTGAATGTCTTTTCCTGTAAGATGAGTCTCTTGAAGACAGCATATTGTTGGGTCTTTTTTTTTTTTTTTTTTTTTTTTTATCCAGTCTGTCAGTCAATGTCTTTTAATTGGTGCATTTAGGCCATTTACATTCAGGGTTATTATTAAGATATGATTTGTCATTCCAGTCATTTTGGTTTGTTTTTGTTTTTACCTTGACTTGTTTCTCTTTTGAATGGTCTTTCCTTTAGTGTAGTTCTTCTCTTTGTAAATATTCATTGTTGGTTATCATTTCCTCCTTGGAATATTTTGCCAAGAATGCTGTGTAGTGCAGGCTTTCTTGCTGTAAATTCTTTTAACTTTTGTTTATCATGGAAGGTTTTTATTTTGTCATCAGATCTGAAGCTCAATTTTGCTAGATATAGGATTCTTGGTTGACATCCATTTCTTTCAGGGCTTGGAATATGTTATTCCATGATCTCCTGGCTTTGAGGGTCTGGGTTGAAAAATCTGCTGAGATTTGAATTGGTCTCCCCTTATATGTAATCTGGTTCCTCTCTCTTGAGGCCTTTAAAATTCTATCCTTATTCTGTATGTTGGGCATTTTCATTATAATGTGCCTTGGTGTAGATCTGTTGAAATTTTGTACACTTGGTGTCCTGTAAGCCTCTTGTATTTGATTTTCCATTTCATTTTTCATACTTGAGAAATTTTCTGATATTATTTCATTGAAAAGATTGTGCATTCCGTTGGTTTGAAATTCTGCACCTTCTTCTATCCCAATAAATCTTACATTTGGTCTTTTGATGCTGTCCCATATTTCTTGTATGTTCTGTTCATGATTTTTTTACCATCTTCACTGTATAGTCAAGTTTATTTTCAAGATTGTATATCTTGTCTTCATTATCCCAGTTTCTGTCTTCTAGGTGATCTAGTCTACTGGTGATGCTTTCTATTGAGTTTTTTATTTGGTTTATTTTTTCCTTCATTTCAAGCATTTCTAATTGGTGTTTTTTCACAATCTCTAGCTCTTTCTTAAAGAAATCTTTTGCTACTCATAATTGCTCTCTTACCTCTTTGTTAGAATGGTCAATGGTTGCCTTTATTTGCTCTCCTATTTTTTTTTTTTGTTGGATTGATCAATTTTTGCCTGTAATTGTTCACTTATGACATTCTTTATTTTGCTGATCATTTTAATTATGTACATTCTGAATTCTTTCTCTGATATTTCAACAACTGTGCTATCAATGGATTCTATTACAGTGGTATCCAGATTTATTTGGGGTACTTTTTTCCCTTGTTTTTTCATGTTGATTGTGTATCTTCCTTTTTTGAAATACCAATATGAGGTATGGCAGCTTCTATCATATAATCTTGTATTGACAGTCCAGAATACCTGTGTCTCACCTTGGAGCTACTTCTGTTCCCCCAGTGTCCCCAGATGGGCACTACTGCCACTAAAGTTGGTGGCAGAAGTAGTGGATGTACCTCTAGAGGGCAGTGGGAGTAGCCTTGGCTGGGCTCCTGAGGCGGCCCCTGAGGGCTGTTTTGCCCTTCTCTTAGGCTCCTGCTGGTGAATAGGAACTCTGGAGTGGAACTGGAGGTGGACCCAGGTCTCACTTAGGCAGGGTCAAAAGCAGGAGAGTCTGTGTGTGACCCTTACAGTGAGTATGAGCTCCCCTGGGGCTGGAAGCTAGCAGGCTCTGGCCTGCCTTCAACTGGGCACACCTGGCATTCCCTAAGGGCAGTTTTGGGCCTTCTGTCTCTCCTGACCACAGGAACTCTGGAGCAGAAATGAGGCGGGCCCAGAGTGCACTTGGGTGGGGCCTCTGCACACTGGGATCTCTGCAGGCCACTCTTACCCTGGGTATGACTTCCTCTGTGGCTAGCAGCTAGCAGCCCCAGATCTCCCATTGGCTGGATACCCATAGAGTTTCCTGAGGGCAGATCTGGGCCCTCTGTGGCTCCTGCTGCTCCACAGGAACTCTGGAGCAGAACGAGGCAGGCCCAAGCCACCCTTGGGCTGGGTTGCCTCCGCTAGGGTCTCTGGAGCAACTATTACCCTAAACTTGGGCCCCCCAGTGGCTAGCGGCTAGCAGTCCCCAGTCTCCCCTTGGCTGGACAACCATGGAGTTTCCTAAGGTTGGATCTGGGCCCTCTGTGGCTCCTGCTGGTCCATAGGAATTCTGGAGCAGAACTGAGGGGGGCCCAGGCCACCCTTGGGCAGGATTGCCTCCACTGGGGTCTCTGGAGTGACTCTTACCCTGAATTTGGGCTCCCCAGTGGCTAGCAGCTAGCAGTCCCTGGTCTCCCTTTGGCTGGACACCCATGGAGTTTCCTGAGGGCAGATCTAGGCCCTCTGTGACTCCTGCTGGTCCACAGGAACTCTGGAGCGGAACTGGGGCAGACCCAGGCCAACCTTTGGTGGGGTTGGCTTGCACTGGTGTCTCTGGAGCATCTCTTGCCCTGAATTTGGGCTCCTCAGTGGCTAGAGGTAGCAGTCCCTGGTCTCCCTTTGGCTAGACAACCATGGAGGTTCCTGAGGGTGGATCAGGGCCCTCTGTGGCTCCTGCAGGTCCACAGGAAGTCTGGAGCAGAACTGGGGCTGGCCCAGGCAGCCCTTGGGTGGGGCTGCCTCATGCTAGGGTCTCTGCAGGGACTCTTAACCTGAGTTTGGGCTCCCCAGTGGCTAGCGGCTAGCAGTCCTTGTCTCCTGTTGGCTGGACACCTGTGGAGTTTCCTGAGGATGGATCTGGGCCCTCTGCACCTCCTGACAGTCCACAGGAACTCTGGAGTGAAACTGGGGCAGGCCCAGGCCTCCCTTGGGTGGGGTTGGCTTGTGCTGGTGTCTCTGGAGCCACTCTTGCCCTGAATTTGGGCTCCCCAGTGGCTAGAGGTAGCAGTCCCTGGTCTCCCTTTGGCTGGACAACTGTGGAGGTTCCTGAGAGCAGATGAGGGCCCTCTGTGGCTCCTGCAGGTCCACAGGAACTCTGAAGCGGAACTGGGGTGGACCCAGGCCACCCTTGGGGGCTACCTCACACTAGGGTCTCTGCAAGGACTCTTACCCTGAGTTTGGGCTTTCCAGTGGCTAGTGGCTAGCAATTCCTGGTCTCTCATTGGCTGGATACCCATGGAGTTTCCTGAGGGCAGATCTGGGCCCTCTGTGGCTCCTGCCAGTCCACAGGAACTCTCTCAAATTATTCTTGATTTAGCCAGCAAAAGCACCTTCAAGGTGGCTCCTATTCTGTCATGTTCCATTTATTTTTTAGTATGTGTTAATTATTAATTCAGCAAAATATCCATATCTCTGCCCTGGAAGTAGTAATTTCTCTATAGACTTCTGAAACCTTTCAGTGATAGATAATTTTTAGAAAATAAGGTCTGAAAACCAGGATGCTCATTTCCACCACGGCCCTGTTAGCTGAGACAATGAGGAAAAAGATGTACATATACATATATACAAGAAGACACCAATTTCAAATTAATTCCACAATATTAATTTTGGACTTTCTCCCTTTCCATGTTTATAAATTCCTTCTCCAGCAGTGAGAATGTCAGTTTCCATTATTTTCAATATGTTCCCACAAAAATGTAGTTTAAAAATTGCTAACTTATGTCACTGTAAAACCAAACCTACTAAATACAACTTAATATTTTTTACAGTTCCTTTTGCCTTCAGTCAAAGTATTGTGTTTAAACTTTACACAGATTATTATTTATAATATTTGTTAGATTACAGGGAAATTACACTCTCAAACATGAAAGATTTCTCATCGGTATCTTCTCATTTTAAGTAGTGGTATTACACAATACTTCAAAAATATCATGCATACAAAAGGCACAATATGTCATATCATTTCATTACAAACTATTCAAAAGCATCCTAGTACCAAGATCCTTATATTCAACTTATTTTTCCAGGAAGAGAAACAAAAATATAAAATCACTCAACTTGAGTACAACTACCATGCTTGAATTGGAGATATTGTCATCTCTTGTAAAATAATTTAAAAAATTAGATAGTAGCTTAAAGTATTAATTGTATTACACATATTTAGCCTTGAAATCTATTGGATTCTATTCAATTTCATAGTACCTTTGAAAATTTGTGCTGTACAGCATACTCATTAAGTTGTAAAAAAAATTTTAAAGTGAGGGGAGTATTTCTTATATTTTTATCAAATTATGTAATTGAGATAATGGATAAGCAGAAATTGAAATAACATAACAGAAGCTTAACTATTAAAATAGTCAATCTCTTGTGCACAACATTACATCAGAACCAAAAGAGTAAAAGTAGATATCAAAAGTAAATTCTATTCTCTTATAAATCAAAATGAAGGATAATTTTATAACTTGGAACATTTGAGATAAAAATTAGTCATTTAAAACTCTGCTGGAAGCACTTTATGGAATCCATTATTGTCTGCAGTTGCCAAGTCATGTTCATGATGATCTTAATGACTTATTTTTGTTTGTCATTGATGAAATTTTCTCTTTTATGACATACCAATTTGTCTTACCATTCTAGTATATTTTGAAACTGTGTTCATGTATAACTTATTGGTAATAAACATCACATATTTAAAATGTGTAATTTGGTTAGTTTTGGAATATGTCACATGCAAAAAACATTCATAATAATCAAGATAATAAACATTTTCATCTTCTTTTAAGTTTCTTTTATTCCTTTGTAAGCCATCCTACCCACTAGAGATTATCACATGTAAATACTGATCTGCTGTCTAGAACTCTACATTAGTTTTAATTTTCTAGAGTTTTATACAAATGGAATCATTCATCATAGTAATATTTTGTTTAGGAGATAATTAGATCACAATGATAGACTTCTCATAATGGGATTGGTGACACCTAAAAAGAAATGAACTGAGAAAGGTTATGTATGGCTATATCAAGAAGACTCCTTGACATTGGACTTCTCATTGTCTAAATCTATTGAGAAATAAATGCCTATTGATTAAGCCATTCAATCTACAACAATTTGTTATAGTGGCCTGACCTGGCTAAGACACTGTAGTTCATTTCTTTTAATTGTTGAGAAATATTCCATCATATTAATAAACTAGTTTGCTGTTCATTCACTATCTAAAAAACATTCAGGTTGTTTCTAGTTTGAGGTTAATAATGGTTTGGGTTGCCAAGCATTTTTGCACACTCCTGTAATCCCAGCAGTTTAGGAGGCCGAGGCAGGAGGATCACAAGTTCAAAGCTAGACTCGGCAAAAAGCAAAATGCTAAGCAACTCAGTGGGACCCTGTCTCTGAATAAAATACAAAGTATGTCTGGGTATATGGCTCAGTGGTGGAGTGCCCCTGAGTTCAATCCTAGGTACCCCCTCAAAAAACATAATGATGATTTGGGTTAATAATACTGCCATAAAAATTTATATCCATCTCTCTGAGTGAATACTTGATTTTATGTCTCTTGAATAAAGTCCTACAACTGGATCAAGCTCTATAATAGGTGGCTTAACTATTGGACTTTGGGGGGAAATTTTTTCAATATGATTATACAAGATTATATTTTTGTACAACTACATCAATCTTTTTATGTATTTTCCTCTAAAGGTCAAAGATCTCTCCAATACTAAGCTGAGAAAAACATTAGAATCTGATTACTTTTAAGAAAAAAATGAATAAAAGACATTGGGAATTTATTGTGACTTTAAATTATAAATAGAATCAAAATATAATTGAAAAACAAATCATCCCAGATGCTGTAAAAAAAGTTTTTTTTAATGTTACAAAGAATCTTTTTTTTTTTTTTAGGATACTAACTTCAGTTTTGTTTGAAGTTCTTCCAGAAAATAGATTACAGTTACCTTTATCCCAAATGTTATCACAGTGATTAGAATATACCAATGTCATAATAGTGTTTTTTTAGAATAGTAAATGTAGATAAGTTAAGTGGATAAGTGGAGATAAGTGGAGAGAGATTATAAAATCAGTGGAGATAAGTTAGCAGATAAGTGGAGAGAGATTATAAAATCAGTATGTACATAAAATTTTAAGGCAAAATATCTTATTCCATAATCATGTTCTAATATACTTTTTTTAAAAATTTTTGTTTAGTTGTTGATGGATCTTTATTTTATTTGCTTATTATTATTTATATGTGGTACTGTGGATCAAACCCAGGAGCTCACACATGCCAGGCAAGCGCTCTACCACTGAGCTACAGCCCCAGCCCTCTAATATACTTTTGTGTTGCAATTTCTCAGTGTTCAGTCTTCACATCAAGATTGTTTCGTCTTTCTTCATTTCTTATTCTTAAGTATTTGAGACATGCCATATTAGAAAAATGCCAATAACTAAAAAGAAATTAAAAACAAAGGATACTTTAGGAAACAACCCTGAATGCAAGATAGTAAAAGAAATTCAATAGAGCCAGGCGTGGTGGCGGATGCCTAAAATCCCAGCACTTTGGGAGGCTGAGACAGGAGAATTGCGGGTTCAAAGCCAACCTCAGCAACTGCAAGGCATGAAGCAACTCAGTGAGACCCTGTCTATATATAAAAAACACAAAATAGGGCTGGGGATGTGGTTCCGTGGTCGAGTACGCCTGAGTTCAATCTCTGGTACCAAAAAAAAAAAAAGAAAGGAAGGAAGGAAGAAAGGAAAGAAGGAAGGAAAGGAGGGAGGGAGGGAGGGAGGGAGGAAGAAAGGAAGAAAAGAAAGAAAGAAATTACATAGGAATGAAAGTGAAAGGTTAACTTCATTAAAAATTTAGCTGGTACACAGTTCATATATTTCACTGCGGCAAGCCATCAAAATAATTATGATTCCATGAGTGGAATCTAATCTCAAGTGAATGCTAAAAAGTCTGTTTTCCAATTAGCACATTACTGGGACTTGCCTAATTAAATCAACTGAATATCAGTAGAAGAAAAGCCCCCTAAGTGTACACTATGAGACTCATATGAAGAAACAGATGTAATCATGAACTTATAATGCA
Organism: Geosciurus inauris; assembly: GCA_004024805.1. Lineage (NCBI taxonomy): Eukaryota > Metazoa > Chordata > Mammalia > Rodentia > Sciuridae > Geosciurus > Geosciurus inauris. The sequence continues at coordinate 25,626 of PVHX01000599.1, read as the reverse complement.
CATTAACAAGCAGTTGGCAAATGTTTAATATGTGAGATATATATATATGTATAATTTTTTTATATACAGCAAATCAAAGGTCTAGAAAAGGTCTCAAACCCTAGTGGAGATGCTTGAATATGCAAATTTGGGTTTTCAAAATCTAATCTGTTAATGTTTATTTTATAATTAAGCAATAGTTTCTTAAGCTCATATTTCTAGAATTGCATATGGGACCATAACAAATGAATAAATTGATTTTCTAAATATAAATGCCATATTAGAAGGTAATTAGAAAGTCTTCTGAGACATCTATCATTAAATTACATGCTGCTTCTTTTGTTTTCTAGTGTTTAGGGAACTGCTTTACTTTTATTTAAACATCTTTCCATAACAATTACAATATACATTTCTAAGTTAATAAGTTTTAAAGTGCTTTTTTAAAAGTACTTTTTGAAAGTTTTTAAGGGAACATAAAATAGAATAAAAATTATAAAATATTTTCCTTATTATTATCACTATATAAACGAGCTATCATAAAAGTTTGCATTTTATATAAATGAGAATTCTAAATATATTATTATTTGCAAAAACATAATTGTTCTTAGCCTAGAAATAATCAAGAAAGAACCAAAAATTTTGGACTAAGAAAACAGAAGAATTTTAATATATAAAATATTTCATGAATCAATAATTGGAATCAATCAATAATTGGTTGTTCATGAATCATGTACAACCACAAAAATAGGATCCTACTTAGAATAAGTTACACTTTATTAATGTATATGTCAAGATATACTCTGTTATCACCTATATCTAAAAAGGGCAAATAAAAAATAATAAAATAAAATATTTCATGAGATCTTTTTATTTATTTTTAATTGACAAGTAACAATTATGTATATGTACAGAGTAAAAGATAATGTTTTGATCAACATTATGTCATAAAAAGACTCAAACTAATAAACATAACTGTCATTTTACCAACTTAATTTTTGTGGTGAGAATATTAAAAGTCTATCTTTTAGAAATTTTGTAATTTACAACACATTATCATGAACTGTAATCAACAAAATGCAATTTAGATCACTAAAACTTATTTCTTTAGTCTAACTGAAACTTTGCACCATTTGATCAATAGCTTCCCTTTCTCCATCCCTACTGCTTTCTCCTATTCATCTTCCCTAAGAAATCACTATAAGAAACAAAGTACTTAATGACAAGAACATAAATAATTTGATTAAAAATGAGCAAAGGATCTAAATAGATATTTCTCAAAAGAAGAAATAGAAATGGTCAATAAATACATTTTAAAAATTCATCATTTCTAATCATCAGGGAAATGAAAATTAAAACCACAATTACACATCACACCTGCTAGAATGCATCTCAGTCTGTTTTGTTCTTCTATAACAGGATAACATTGATTGAGTAATTGATGAAGAAATATATTTAGAGATAGGTATTTGGCTCATGTCAAGAGGCTGCAACTGGTAAGGGCCTTCTTGCTGCATCATCCCACAGGGGACAGTAGTAAGTCAAGAAAACAAAAGAGTGAGAAAGAGGAGAGCAAAAAATTGAATTCAGCTCCAGGACTTTTCATTATTAGCATTAATCCATTCATGAGGATAAAGTTGTCATGATCTAAACACCTCCAATTAGATTTCATCTCCCCATGCTTGCACTGGAAATTAAATTTCTGATATATGTTTTGGGGTAACACATTCAAACTATAGCAGAAAGACTATTATCAAAAACAAAACTGAAGACAAATTTGGCAAGTAGGTAAAAGAATCTTTTATGTTATTAGTGGGAAGGTAAGTGCAGTTTAAAAACTAGAATGTAAGACTCTCAAAAACCTAAAAATAGAATGACCATCTCATTCAGCAATTTCACTTCCAGGTATATATCCAAAAATTTGAAATCAATATGTCAAAAATATGTACAGTCCCATGTTCATTGCAACACTATTCACAACAACAAAGAAAGAAAATCAAACTAATGAATAAAGAAAATGTGGTATAGATACACAATGGAACACTACACAGCCTTAAAAAAAAAATAAATTCCATAATTTGACATGGATAGATCTGAAGGACAATATGCTAAGTGAAATAAGCCAGAACAGAAAGATAAATACTGGTTTGATCTCACCTAATGTGGAATCTAAAAAGGATCCTTTACATTTTATATCAATGACATCAAGTTCATTAAGAGCCTCTCTCTATGTAAGGTTAAAAAAATAAACAGTAGAGCAGGCAAAAGGATAACTAACAAAGGAAGAGGAAGTGTGGCCAAAAAAGTAGGAAATAAGACAGAATTAAAGAAGATGGTTTTCATAAAACAGCAAAAATGGCAAGATCAATTTCATTTGGAAGCAGCACAGTATAGGAAAAAAAGCTTTGAAAAGAGCATCAGAATGCCTTATTTCTAGTTCAAGTTCTGTTATAATACAAATAGAATAGAACACTAGATAAGTCCAAAAATTTGATACTCCTAGACTGAAAATTACCTCGGTTGTTAAGAAGATAAGTCCCTTAAGAACCAATCACATCTGAGGTTGGAATTAACAAAACTAGCCACAGAGTTTTAAAATGCAAATTCCTCACTGAAGCTATTATAAATTAGTTATCTTTCTTAAATATTTTTGTATTTTTGTACTTGAAAAAGCAGTCTTTGAAGAGAAAGGGAATATACTCATTGATGAGCAGGGGAAGGTACACAATACCCTTAGAATAAATGTGGCATAGGTCCATTAATATTACCAATACTGGGGTCATTTCAAGATGGCAGAATAGTAAAGGTCACTTTCCTTCTACTCTGTGGCATGAAACGAAGAAAGCTGACAGGCAGCTTTCTTCTCAGCAAGGTGGGTGAATAAAGTGGGGGGGGGGACACTTTACTGAAATTTAGTCACTCAAAGTAGATTGGGGACTCAGGAGGTTGGATATCATAAAATAAGAAATAAATCCTCAGTGCCACAGGAAATCCTGCAGCCAGAGGCACCACTCAGAGTGATCCCTCTGTGAGAAAAGTGGAAGGATAAGGGAATTAAAGGAACCCAAATTTTTAGAAAGATAGAGGCATGTCTGGGTACAGAGAGTTTAGAGATGAAGACACTGCCTGACTAAACTGAAAGGCATATAGCACAACATCCTTGTATGGGAAAGAAACTACATCTCTCCTGGCAGCACACAGACAACAAAGGAAGGAATGATTTTGCAGCCTCCATGCAGAGACCAGAAGCTAAGGGAGCCAATTTCTGACAAACTTGAGTCTTGCCCAAAATACAGGCCTGGCAAACACACAATGCCCAACATAGATTGTGCCTAAGTGACCAGGAGAAAATCAAATGTGGAAAGAGGTTTACAGAGGGGATCACTGGCCATGGAAACTCATCCATATCTCCTCCTTCCCTTCCAATCTGACTCCTTGGAGGACTAGTTCAGAGAGAAACCTAGTCAAGAATTCAAAAGGGTGTGAGCAGGAGAGATTGAGTGTGGAGTGTGGAGACTGAACATGAAACCAGGAAATGTGATGTAGTAAACTGAGAATTGGCTCTGTCATCACATGAGTGGAACTCCAGGGAGATCCCTAGGGTGCTGTCTCCCAGCATGGACAGGCAATTGCTGTGCCCTGGAGGTGCACTGATCTAAAATCTCCAGACCAATTGGCATTCAGCAAAGAACCTGGAGTCCACCTAATCCTAAACCCTGCCTCCAGGAGTTGCACCTACATACCTGCTGTTTTTACTCTTGCAACCCCACCCTGAGGGTGGAGCAAGCATCCTACTCCAGATGACTCTACCTAACACTCCTGAGAAGAGAAGCTGAGAATCTTTTGAACTCCAACAGAAACAATTCATTAAATTTTCATACAGGTCTTTTTTCCTCTTTTCTTTTCTCTTTTTAATTGTAACCTTAATGGTTCATAGACATTTATATGTATTTATATTTGTTTATTTTTTCTCATTTCTAGCATTTTTGAACTTAGTTATTTTTCATAGATCAGTTTTTTTGAGGACTAGGGCATTTGATTAGTATATTTCAGTTTTGTTTTGTATTCTTTTATTTTTAATTTTTTCAATTTTTACTTTGCATATAATTTTTCTCTCACTTATCTGTTTCCCTTGATTCTCTTTCTCTCTTTTCTTTAGCCAAAAGCCAATCTCCATTTTTCTCTCTTTTACTATTCCTTTAATTTTTACTTCTACCTCCTCTCCTCCTCCCTCATAATAATTACATCACTTGTGTTCTCTCTCTGTCCACCATTTAAAATTGTAAACTCTTTTGCAAAATTATTGTTTTTATTGTAGGCAAATAACTGATCATATCAGGTGTTTATTGTGACAACATTGTTGACAACATAGTAATATTGTTTTAATGCTGTATATTCCTTGCATTGGTGGTTGTTATTATTTGTCTCCCCCTAAATGGTGAGGTACAGGAAACTTTCAGGGCCACTATAAATCTACAGGATAGAAAGTCTACTGCCTCAGATCCATACTGGTATATGGGTAGACATACAAACAACATGAAAAGGCAAGGAATAAATAGCCTACACACATCAAGATACTTCAATGCCACAGAGGAAGAAATGTCAGAAAATGAATTTAAAATGTATATTATTAAACTAATATGGCAGGTAAAGAACAATGTAAGTAGCAATAATAGAAAGAAAATACAGGAAGTGAAAGATTACTTCAATAAAGAATTAGAGATTATGAAAAAATTCAAGCAGAAATCCTCAAAATGAAGGAATAAATAAACCAAATTAAAAATTCAAAGGAAAGCATGACCAATGAACTAGACTATGTGGAAGGCAGAGATTCAGGCAATCAAGACAAAATATATAATCTTAGAAATAATGTTGAACTTGGAGAAAAACTGTTAAGAGACCAGGAACAGAACTTCCAAGAAATATAGGATAACATGAAAAGACCAAATTTAAAATTTATTGGAATAGATGAAGGCCCAGAAATACAAATAGAAGGAATGTACAATTTTTCAATGAAATAATATCAGAAAATTTCCCAAACCTAAAGAATGAAATGGAAAATAAGATACAGAATGCCGACAGAACCCCAAATATACAAATTTACAACAGACTCACAGCAAGGCACATTGTTATGAAAATGACTAACATACAGAATAATGATAGAATTTTAAAGACTGACAGAGAAAAATGACAGGTCACCATTAGAAGGAAAACAATCTGGATCTCACCTGATTGCTCAACCCAGATCCTCAAAGCTGGCAAACCTTGAAGTAATATATATCAAGCTCTGAAAGAAAATGGATGCCAGAGAAGAATACTACACCTAGCAAATTTAAGCTTTAGAGTTGACAAATTTAAGCTTCCATATTAAAAAAAAGTTAAAGAATTCACAACTAGAGTGCCTACACTACAAAACATACTCAATAAAATATTTCATGAAGAAGAAATGAAAAATAAAATGTAAAAAAAGTAAAGAGAGAAACTACACTAGTAGAATAGTAAATCAAAGGATACTAATTCAATTAAAAAGCAGAAATAAATTAAAATGATGGGGGATAAAAATCATTTCTCAATAATAACATCAAATATAAATGGCCTCAACTCATCAATCAAAAGACAAAGACTGGCAGATTGGATTAAAAATCAAGACTCAACAATATACTGCCTCCAAGAGACTCACCTCATAGGCAAAGACATCCACAGACTGAACACAAAAGGATGGGAAAAAAACATAACATTCATGTGGATTTTGTAAACAAGCAATGGTTTCTATCTTCATATCAGATAAAGTAGACTTCAAAGCCAAAGTTAGTCAGAAGTGACAAAGACTGACATTTCATACTGCATAAGGGAATTATATATCAAAAAGTCATAATGATTATAAACATTTATGTCCCCCAAAATAGAACATTCATGTATATCAAACAAATCCTTCTCAATTTCAAAAATCAAACAGAACACAACACAATAATACTGAGTGACTTTAACATACATCTCTCACCATTGGATAAATCCTCCAAATAAAAACTAAATAAAGAAGCTACAGAAATAAAAAATACAATTAATAATTTGGACTTAACAGACATATATAGAATATTTCATATATCAATGACTGAATACACTTTCTTTTCAGCAACACATGGATCCTTCTCTAAAATAGATGACATCTTAGGCCACAAAGCAACTCTTAGCAAATACAAAAAAAAATAGGGATAATACCTTGCATTCTATCAGATCATAATGAAATAAAATTAGGAATCAAAAATAAAATAAAAAATAGAAGCTACTCTAACATCTGAAGACTAAATAATATACTATTGAATGACCAATGGATAGCAGAAGAAATCAGGGGTGAAATAAAAAAAATACTTAGAGTTAAATGAGAATAGTGATACAACATATCAAAATCTCTGGAACACTATGAAGCCAAGAGGAAAGTTCTTTGCATTGAGCTCATTCACTAAAAGGATTAATAGTAATCAAATAAATAACCTAACATTACATCTCAAAGACCTAGAAAAAGAACAAACTAACACCAAAAGCAGTAGAGACCGGAAATAATTAAAATCAGAGCTGAAATCAATGAAATTGAAACAAAAATCCATATTTAATTTTATCATTCCATTCTTGAAAATGACATTGTTCAAGAGTATCCAATTGCCACATATGTATAGATTTTTGAATTTCCACTTTTGATTCCTAATTTTATTCTATGATGTTGATAAAATAATTTTCATATCTATGTATCTTTGTTTCATTCACTACAAGTCGGTCTTTTCAGTATACTATTCCCTTTGCTATTCAGACATTGAGTACATAAGTCTAATGGATTCAATATATTTTTCAAAGTCTTCTGTTTTGAGATTACCATTTTGTATGACTTCATTAGAGTAAATGAGAATTGGTGTCTCTTAGTATGAAAGTGTTGCTTTCTATTTCTTTATTCTATTTTCTCCATCTTACTTTTTATATTTTGGAAGTGTGATGTAAGATGCAAGTATATCTACTCTTGTTGCAGTATCCTAGGGAATGTTTTCTTTTATCTTTATGTAATATTCTATTTTTCCTCTTTTCAAAATGTTTTTAAAATATAAGATGTATTTTATCTCATATAAATTTAGTTTTACAATGTGTTGCATACCATAATTTTGCCACTCTGGGTTACTTTTTCTGACTTTTGTATGTAACATTATTATATCCTTTTGCTTTCAGACTACTTGTGTCCTTAGATTTAGAATCACCTGTAGATTACATACAGTTGTATTTTTTTAGTTTTAATTCTGTTACTCAAGCTTTTAATTTTGATTGGTACTTTGTAATAATGCATTTATAATCAAATAAATTTCTAAAAGTGAAAAAAAAAAGACTGTCAATACCAGTTTAGAGAATACTGGGCATTTTTTTAAAAACAATTTAATATTTGAGAGTTTAAAATGTCATCTTTTGTTGCTGCTATCCTCAATCTCTTTTCCTATAAGGATTCATCTTAATAAGGAAAGGTTCTATTTACCAATTTAAAAAAGAAATAGAAAAGCAAAACTAAAAGGAGAGCAGTTGGACTTAGTAATAAAGAATTCCCAGGAAATAAATGGCATAAACAAGTGTAGGAAGAATGAAATAAAATTTAAAAACTTGAGGTCTAGTCTCCTGAATCTACTAAAATCCAGGAAGGAGAGCAAAGTAAATAAGATAAAATCCTGAGAAGAGGTCCAAAAATTTCAAAATTAAAACAAAACACAAAATTTTTTCACAGACAAAATTCATCTAAACCAAATCCCTCTTTTTTCAAGAAATCACTTTGCAATATTTTCCATAAATTACTTAGCCATTTTCCCCTTAATTTGCCTGTTTATAAAAAGCAAATTTTTTTATTTTAAAAAAGTTTCTTGAGGTCCTTAAATCTCCAAAATGTTGTCATTTTAGTGGTTGCTTTTCCCTCAAATCCTTTGTAAAAGTACTTTCTGTACTTTGGTGTAATATTCATGAAAGAGGTAACCAAACTCATAAAAGGACAAGCAAGAAAATATCCCAGGTTTTAAAATATTCCTATAGTCATAAATAAAATGACTTAAGAGACTCTTTGGGAAAATAACATAAGGGAAGTAATATTCTGGCTCATTTAGTATGAGAAAATGGCATTCAAAAATAAATTGTAATGTTTAAAAGAGTGACTTCATCAGAGAAGATTTAGAATAAAATATTTTCTCCTTAATTTCACTTTATAACTTTTCATTCTGAAAATTCCTCAGACTCCTATATTGCTCCCATTACTCTGGCTTCAGCCATCATTATCTAACACAAAGATTACTGAAGTAGTATCTAAATAGTACTCCATCACAATCCCCAAATCTGTTCTCTCTCAGTTAGTCAGACATAATGGTTTTAATAACAAAACTATGATCATCTACCTGGCATGCAGAAAGCTGAAATAAGTGTCACTCCCACCTTAAAAATAATAGCCAAATAATCTATATGACTATAACTTCTTAAATCCATCAGAGAGCTAAGGTCACAATGCTACCAATTAGCCTCAAATTTAAAGACAGACACTTGTCCCCCAAAATAGGCATGTCATAAGCACTGATATATCTGGGGTAGAATGCAAGAGGGAGAAGGAAAACATCAATCATGTAAACTAGCATAAAGAATTTCTAATGAATTGCTTAAAGATTAGTGTGGACTAGTGTAAAACTATAAAAATGCTAGGGACCAACAGACACAAAGCTAGTAAATGCTACCCAAGGGACTGTTACTCACAAGAAATAGTATGCAGCAAGAGAAACTAGAGAAAGCATTTCTTTTGGTGAAGACCTCGGGAGAGAAGTAGCTGTCACTGTGAAACAGATAAAACCACCACTCAGATCATTCTACCTAACAGAACAAGAGCTCTAGGCTGGGGTAGGGGGGCAGAAATAAACCCTGTTGTTCCTACCATTTAGTCCCTAGGGTACATGTGAAAACCCATTATTCTGTCAGAATGAAAGGAGGGTAGGGAGGATTGTCTTCTGAAAGAGAAAAAGGAAATCACAGGATTGATATAGAAGTTCCAAATAAATGTGAAAGATCACCAAGGTACCCAAAGACATAGATCTACCTAAAACTGAAGCTGAACAGGACAATGTAGAACACCTATCCTATGCCTTCTAGACTACTAGCAAAACCTAAGTAACAAGTCACATGAGGCACATTCTAAAACTAAGAGTTGAACAGAAATATTAAAAAAAAAAAAAAAAATCTGTCAACATTCACCCTAACAATGAAGCTAGCTAGACACTGAGGTGAATTCTAGCAATAACAAAACTGCAAATTTACTCAATTCCTGATTAAGGCTTATACAACCTTCCACACTAAGATTAAATAGTAAGGAAATCTAGATATAGACATAAACATGATTCACTTTGTTCTGATTTCTGCTACACCCCATGTTATTTGGTTTGAATGTCCCTTCAAAAACATGCAAAAATTTAATTGACACTTGATAGTATTGAGAGGCAGAACTTTTAAGAAATGTTAGGTCGTAAAGGCAGTGCTCTCATGAATGGATTAAGGAAAGAAGTCAGTGTAGAGTTGATTAGTTGCTGCAGGAGTTAGTTGGTTATGAAGGGGTTTGGCTGTTTTCCTCTCATGGGCCCTCTTGCCATATGATGCCTTCTGCCATACTATGACACAGCAAAAAGGCCCTCTCCAGCTATAGCCCCTTAATATGTACTTCCTAGCATCCAGAACTGTGAGAAATAAATTTATTTCCCTCACAAATTCCCCAGTTTGTGATATTTTGTTATAATAGCAGAAAACAGACTTAAGCAATTGATGCTAAAAGTGGGACTGTTACTGTAACAAATACTTGAAAAGGTAGAAAAATTCAGAAGAGCAGGCTAGCAAAGACCTTGATTATCATGAACAAAGCACAGGGAAATGCTTTTAAAGCCTTAAAAGACAAGAGATATAGGGAATGTCTAAATCTCCAAGAGATTACATAAGTGGTCATCACCAGAAATGCTGGCAGAAAGATAGACAGTGAGACCATTCTGATGAGGTCTCATATATAAATGAGGAACAAGGTATTGAGAACTGGAATAAAGGCCACTTTTATTAAAGAATTTGGAGGAATTGTATTCATGTTTTAAAACTTTAAGAAAAGCATAACTTTAAAGTGATGAAACCAGGACATCTGGTGAAAGAAATACCTAAGCAGCAAATCATTTGTGCTCATTTGTAGCAGTATTGGAAATTAAACCTACGTCCTTTGCACATAATAGGCAAGCATTCTACCACTGGACTATAATTCCAGTGCTTTTTATTTATTTTTTTCCATGTTTGAGACAGAGTTTTGCTAAGTCACACAGGCTAGTCTACAACATGCCATCCTCCTGGCTCAGCCTTCTAAGTAGCTATGATTACAAGCATGCACCACCATACCCAGCTAGTATCCCCCATATATTATTTATATGAGAATCTAGACTTTGCACTTTTCAGTTGGTATTGGAATGAGTTAAGGATTTGGGGTGAGTGGGATGCAATAAATAAATTTTACATGTGAGAAGGATATGAGATTGGGAAATGCTAGAAGCTGAATACTATGACTTGAATATCTTCCTCTAAGACTCACATTGAAATTTAATTGCCATTTTGATGGCATTCAGTGATGAAATCATTAAGGCATGATTAAGTCATGAGGGTACTGTCTGCATGAATTAATAAAGACTGTTATTGTTGAATGAGTTGGTTAGCTCAGTAGTGGGTTACTTAGAGTAAAACACCTCTCTCTCTCTCTCTCTCATTCTTGCTTTTTCACCATGTGATACCTTTTACCATATATGATGTAGCAAAAAGTCTCTCACCAAATATGGTCCCTTGATTTTGGACTTCCCAGCCTGAAGAAGCATAAGCTAAATAAACTTTCATTTTGATTATTTACCCAATCTGTGGTATTCTTTTATCATAACAAAGAGAAGGCTAAGATCCTATATCTAGCTTTCCACCAAGGTTTACAGGACAATAATAATTTTTAACAAAACTCTATCAAAATTCACATGTACCACTAAATAAAAAAGTCAAAGGTCAGCAAAGTGATAGGCCCCAATTGATGTCTTGTTCAAATGCAGAAACCAGAGTAGGAGGCTAACAAGTAGAAATATAAATGGACACCATCAAGGCCTATTTCAAAAGTAAAAGACCATAAGGCTCACCTGTAGGAAGGGCTAGCTGCATGGTCCCAAAAGTGGGGAAATGGGAGGTGGGGGGTGAATCTGGATGTGAGTTACAAGAAAGATTAAAACTCATGCTAAAGAATGCAGCCAATACATTTTTGGTGCCTATTTAACATAACTTTTGCTCCATGCTTTACCCAGAACTATATAAATACCTAAGCTAGCACACCAAAATGGGTTTTTCAGCTATCTGGCCACTGTCTGCTTGGCAAGAGTCCCATTTCTTCTCACTTAAATAAATCCTACTCAATTTACTTTTTCTTTCTGTTACTGTCTGTGGATTTTATTCTTCAAATTTGTGAGACAAGAACCTAAAAGAAAATTGGTGAAGCAGGGAAATCTAGTTTCATCTGAAAACAAGTTTCACCATATAAGACATGCAAATATATGCACTCAAAACTATCAAGAAAGCAAGAAGCCAACAAAACCAGGTATAGCTATGACCCAGGTATTGAAAATTTCAGAGGATATTGAAAAAGAAAGCATTGGATTAACAAAAGACAAAAAAAATTGACATTCTAACTAGATTAACTAAAAAAATTAAAATAAATAAATTAAGAATGAAAAGAGACACTATCATTAATACCACAGTAATATAAAGGTTCATTAGGTAATGCTTTGGACATTAAAGGCCAACAAATTAGATAATATAGAAGAAATGGATACATTTCTTAACAAAAACAATCTACCATGACCAAATTATGAAGAAAATTTGAAAAGACCAATAATGAGTAAAGAGATTAGATTAGTAGTTAAAGTTACCCATCCAAAGAGATGGGCACCTAATGGCCTCACTGCTGAATTTACCAAATATTTAAAAATCTAATACCAATTCTTCTCAAATTCTTCAAAAAAACTGAAGAGGGAATACTTTCTCACTCATTTCACAAGGTCACCATTACCTTGATACCAAAATCAGACACATACAGCATAAAAGAAAGTTACAGGCCAATGTTCCTAATGAACATGAATGCAAAAATATTAAATAAAATACTAACAAACTTAATTCTGCAGTATATTAAAAAAATAATTTACTATGACCTAGTGGGATCATCTCAGGGATGCAAGGATAGTTCAATGTATATAAACTAATAAATATAATACACAAACAGAATGAAGGACAAAAAACAATCTTTAAAATAAATGAAAAAAAAGTCTTTGGCAAAATTTAACTGCCTTTCATCATTAAACAACAAAAAACAAAAACTCTACCCAAATTATGTATAAAAGGAATGTGACTCAACAAAGTGAAGGACATCTTTAACAAACTCATAGATAACATCATACTAATGATGAAAAGCTGAAAGTTTTTCAAAGAGAATCAGACCATGAAAAGGATGCCCCACTCATGACAATTACATTTAGCATATTACTTTATATCATAGCCAAAATACTCAAGAAAAGTAAATAAAAGACATTCAAATGAGAAAGGAAGAAGTTAAACTGTTCCAATTTGCAGAGAACATAATCTCATATATGAAGAAAACCCTAACCTTTCATAAAAGTCTGTTAGAACTAAGCCAGGCATGGTGGCGCATGCCTGTAATCCCTGCACTTTGGGAGGCTGAGACAGGAGAATCACAAGTTCAAAACCAGCCTCAGCAATGGTGAGGTGCTAAGCAACTCAGTGAGACCCTGTCTCTACATCAAACACAAAATAGGGCTAGGAATGTGGCTCAGTAGTCAAGTACCCCTGAGTTTAATCCCAGGTACAAAAAAAAAAAAAAATCTGTTAGAACTAATAAGCAGATTCAGAAAGTTGCAGAATAATAAATCAACATACAAAAAACTCAGTAATGTGTCTATACATGAACAATGAACTGTCTCA
>PVHX01000599.1:0-12512 GCA_004024805.1 Geosciurus inauris | reverse complement strand
TATACATTCTCCCAATCCCAATCCATGATGAGGGATATTTTTGCTGCATTCTTATCTTTATTAAAACTTATGGCGGAATATGAATTAAAAGCAATAGCTCTTGTCTCCAAATTTATTAGTGTATGTGTGTGTGTGTGTGTGTGTGTGTGTGTCTGTCTGTCTGTCTGTTTGTGTGTGTGTATAAAATGTTACGGTATGCCTGTAATTTTGCCTTAGTGAGACAAGTGCCTAAACCCAACTAGCAAAAACACAGATTATTCTAATTACTTGAACACATGATTCTGTTTAGGAAACTTAATAAGTTAAACAGGATTACAAAGTTCAAAAATCTATGAATCACAGAACTTGTCACCAAGCTATGCTTTCCTGGTTAGCATCTCTGCATTGATAAAATCTGAAAGTCCCTAAGTTTCCTTTGGATTCTTATACTAAGTAAAGAAAGCTCTTAAAAATTTAATTGTCTATCTTGTGGTTACCTCAAAAAATAATTTTTGGAAGCAATAGAGTTATGCTACTGATAAAACAAGATATTTTTGTAGCTTTCTTTTACTACAGCCTAAAAAAAGAGAAATCAAATTCATCAGGAAACTAATGCACAGTTTAGAATTATTTTAAATTTCAAATGAAAATAGTTTCAGTAAAAGAAAGAAGCCAGGCATGTTGGATCACACCTATAATCCCAGCATTTTGGAAGGCTGAGACAGGAGAATTGCAAATTCAAAGCCAGCCTTAGCAACTGCGAGGCTCTAAGCAACTCAGTGAGACCTTGTCTCTAAATAAAACACAACATATGGCTGGGGATGTGGCTCAGTGGTCGAGTACCTGTGACTTCAATCACTGGTACTAAAAAGAAGAAAGAAAGAAAGAAAAAGAAAGAAAGAAAGAGAAACAGAGAGAGAGAGAGAGAAAGAAAGAAAGAAAGAAAGAAAGAAAGAAAGAAAGAAAGAAAGAAAGAAAGAAAGAAAGAAAGAAACGAGGGAGGGAGGGAGGGAGGGAGGGAGGGAGGGGAAAGAAAAGGAAAGGAAATGAAGGAAAGGAAGGATGGAAGGAAGGAAGAAAACTAGCATGGACAATCTTGTAAGTTTACCTTACTACCTAGATATCAGTATGTATATTGTTATAAATATTTAAAATTATAAAAATTAATTTCATACTTTACAGAAAATTGTGCAAAACAATTAGATTTCAGAGATGATTTCCCATAACTTTTATTGAACTTCTTTACATTTCATGAAAATAATTATTGGAATTTTTCAACTATATAATTGCAACTTTTATGCATTTCCCTTTTGTGCTAACATGAGACTATCCCAATATGAACTGTAATTATTTAAAACTCAAATACTCGACAGAGACACTAGACCAAGAGTTTGTATCTGAGAAACTGATTTATTTATTTTTTTTTAAAATATTTATTTTTTAGTTGTAGGCAGACAGAATATCTTTATTTTTTTTATTTTTATGTGGTGCTGAGGATCGAACCCAGTGCCTCACGTATATGAGGCAAGCGCTCTACTGCTGAGCTACAATCCCAGCCCGAGAAACTGATTTATTAAAGCTACCATCATGCAAGTCTTGTCAAAACAAAAATGTTAGTAACACACACACACACAAATATACACAATCACATGTAGTGCTATTTTATTTTTTGATTTATTTATTCTACTTAGGTATACATGATAGCACAATGCATTTTGACTCACTGAACACAAACAGAGCACAACTTTCATTTCTCTGGTTGTATATGATGTAGAGTCACACCATATGTACATATCTAGAGCAGTGATGTCCATCTTATTCCACCATCTTTTCAGCTTCCATGTCCCCGCCCCTCCCAACCCTTTGAAAAAAGATCCTCTATTTTTCCCATGCCCCATCCAACATTATGAATCAGCAACAATTTATCAGAGAGAACATTCAGCCTTTGGATTGTGGAAATTGGCTTATTTTGCTTAGCCTGATATTCTCCAACTCCATCCATTTACCTGCAAATGCCATAATTTTATTCTCTTTTAATGCTGAGTAATATTCTATTGTGTATATATACCACAGTTTCTTTATCCAGTCATCTATCAAAGGCATCTAGATTGGTTCCACAGTTTAGCTATTGTGAATTGAGCTGCTATAAACATTGAAGTGGCTGTGTCACTGTAGTATGCTATTTTTAAGTCCTTTGGGTATAGCTGGGTCAAATGGTGGTTCCATTCCAAGTTTTTCAAGGAATCTCCATACTGCTTTCCAGACTGGTTGCACCAATTTGCAGTCCCACCAGCAATGTATGAGTATGCCTTCTCACCTACATCCTCACCAACACTTATTGTTGTTTGTGAGATAAAATCTTAGAGTAGTTTTGATTTTCATTTCTCTACTTGATAGAGATGTTGAACATTTTTTCATATATTTGTTGATTGATTGTAAATCTTCATATGAGAAGTGTCTATTCAGCTCTTTGGCCCATTTATTAGTTTTTGTTTCTTTGTTTGTTTTTAGTATTAAGTTGTTGAGTTCTTTATATATCCTGGAGATTAGTGCTGTATCTGATGTGCATGTGGCAAAAATTTGCTCCCACAGTGTAGGCCCTCTCTTTACCTTATTGATTGTTCCTTTTGCTAAGAAGAAGCTTTATAGTTTGAATACATCCAATTTAAAATTCTTGATTATATTTCTTATACTTCAGGAGTCTTGTTAAGGAAGTCAAGACTAATCTGATGTGATGAAGGGTTGGGCTACTTTTTATATATTTGGTGCAAGGTCTTGGGTCTAATTCCTAGGTCCTTTGATCCACTTTGAATTGAGTTTTGTGCATGGTGAGAGACAGGGGTTTAGTTTCATTTTGGTGCATATGGATTTCCAGTTTTCCCAGCACCATTTGTTGAAGAGGCTACCTTTTCTCCAATGTATGTTTTTGGTACCTTTGTCTAGTAAAAGATAACTATATTTATGTGGTTTTATCTCTCTGTCTTCTATTCCATACCATTGGTCTATATGTTTATTATGGTGCCAGTACCATGCTGTTTTTATTACTAGAGCTTTGTAGCATAGTTTAAGGTCTGGTATTGTGATGCTTCCTGCTTCACTCTTTTTACTAAGGATTGCTTTGGCTATTCTGGGTCTCTTCTTTTTCCAAATGAATTTCATGATTGCTTTTCTATTTCTATAAGGAATGACACTGTACTTTTAATTGAAACTGAATTAAAAATCTATAGCACTTTGGGTAGGATAACCATTTTGGCAATATTGATACAGTCTATCCAAGAGCATGGGAGATCTTTCCATCTTCTAAAGTCTTCTTCACTTTCTTTCTTTAGTGTCCTGTAGTTTTCACTGTAGAGTTCTTTCATCTCTTTTGTTAAATTGATTCCCAGAATTTTTTTTTTTTTGAGGCTATTGTGAATAGGGTAATTTTCCTAATTTCTCTTTCACAAGACTCATCACTGATGTATAGAAATGCATTTGATTTATGGATATTGATTTTATACCCTGCTATTTTGCTGCATTGATTTATTAATTCTAGAAGTTTCTGGTGGAATTTTTTGGATCCCCTAAGCATAGATTCATGTCATTGGCAAATAATAATACTTTGAATTATTCTTTTCCTAGCCATATCCCTTTAATTTCTTTCACCTTTCTAGTTGCTCTGGCTAGTGTTTCAAGGACTATGTTGAATAGCAGTGGAAAAAGAAGGCATCCCTGACTTGTTCCCATTATTAGACAGAATGCTTCCAATTTTTCTCCATTTAGGATGATGTTGGCCTTGGTTTTAGCATAGATAGCTTTTACAATGAGGAGGTATGTTCCTACTATCCCTAGTTTGTATAGAATTTTGATCATGAAAGGGTGCTGTATTTTGTCAAATGCTTTTTCTCCATCAATTGATATAATCGTGTGATTCTTATCTATAAGCCTATTGATGTGATGAATTCTGTTTATTGTTTTCTATATGTTGAACCAACCTTGCATCCCTTGAATGAACCATACTTGGTCATGGTACACTACTTTTAAAATATTTTTTACGCAATTTACCAAGATTTTATTGAGAATTTTTGCATATGTTCATCAGGAATATTGGTCTGAAATTCTTTCTTTAAGTCTATTGATGTGATGAATTCTGTTTATTGTTTTCTGTAAGTTGAACCAAACTTGCATCCCTTGAATGAACCACACTTGGTCATGGTACAGTATTTTTTAATATATTTTTTATGCAATTTACCAAGATTTTATTGAGAATTTTTGCATACGTTCATCAGAAATATTGGTCTGAAATTCTTTCTTTGATGTGGCTCTGTCTACTTTTGATATGAGGATAATACTAGCCTCATAAAATGAGTTTGGAAGGGTTTCCTCCTTTTCTAATTCATGGAATAATTTCAGAAGTATTACTTTTAATTATTTGTAGATCTTGTAGAACTAAACTGAGAATCCATGTGGTTGCAGGCTTTTGTTGATTGGTAGGTTTTTGATGATGTCTTTTATTTCCTTGCTTGAAATTGATCTGTTTAAGTTGTGTAAGTCTTCCTGGTTCAGTTTGGGTTGCTCATATGTCTCTAGAAATTTGCCGGAGTCTTCATGGTATTCTATTTTACTGGAGTATAAAAATACAGTTTTTAATTATTCTCTGTATGTCAATAGTGTCTATTGTGATATTTCCTTTTTCATCATGAATTTTAATAATTTGGTTTTTCTCTCTCCTTTTGTTATGGTGGCTAAGGATTTATCAATTTCTTTTTCAAAACATCAGCTTTTTGTTTTGTCAGTTTTTTGAACTGTTTATTTTGTTTCAATGTCACTGATTTCATCCCTAATTTTAATTATTTCCTGTCATCTATTTTTGTGTGTGTTGGTTTATTGCTCTTTTTCTAGGGCTTTGAGATATAGTGTCAGGTCACTTATTTGTTGACTTTTTCTTCTTTTAATGAATGAACTTAGTGCAATGAACTTTCCTCTAAGTACTGCTTTCACAGTGTCCATAGATTTTGATATGTTGTATTGAAGTTCTCATTTACCTCTAAGAATATTTTTATCTCCTCCCTGATGTCTTTTGTTATTCATGATTCATTCAATAGCATATTATTGAGTCTCCAGGTGTTGGAGTAGTTTCTATTTTTTAATCTGTCATTGATTTCTAATTTCATTTCATTATGGTCAGATAGAGTGCAGAGTAGTACCTCTATTTTTTTATATTTGTTACAACTTGCTTTGTGGCATAACATATGATCTATTTTGGAGAAGGATCCATGTGCTACTAACAAAAAAGGATATTTGTGAAACTTCATGGGAGTCCAGCCAAAGGGAGACCAGAGACTGCTAGCTGCTAGCCACAGGGGAGCCCAAACTCAGGGTAAGAGTAACCGCAGAAACCCCAACATGAAGTGCCCCCCACAAGTGCAGCCTGGGCTCATCCCAGTTCTGATCCAGAGTTCCTGTTAACTGGCAGGAGCAGCAGAGGTCCCAAAACTGCCCTCCAAAAACTCCACGGGTGTGCAGCCAAAAGGAGACCAGAGACTGCTAGCCACTAGACTCAGGGGAGCTCAACTCAGGGTAAGAGTTGTAACAGAGACCCCAGTGTGAGGCGCCCCCCCAAAGTGTGGCCTGGACCAACACCAGTTCCGTTACAGAGTTCCTACAGAACGGCAGGAGTCACAG
This sequence comes from Geosciurus inauris, assembly GCA_004024805.1. Classification (NCBI taxonomy): domain Eukaryota; kingdom Metazoa; phylum Chordata; class Mammalia; order Rodentia; family Sciuridae; genus Geosciurus; species Geosciurus inauris. The sequence continues at coordinate 6,869 of PVHX01000599.1, read as the reverse complement.
AGGGCCAAAAACCACCCTCAAGAAACTCCATGGCTGTCCAGCCAAAGGGAGAACAGACATTACTAGTTGCTAGCCACAGGGCAGAGTACACCCAGTGTAAGAGTCCCTACAGAGTCCCCAGGGTTAAAAGGCCCCATCCAAGTGAGAACTGGGCCCGCCCTAGTTCTGTTCCAGAGTTCATGCAGACAGACAAGACAGAAGGCCCAAAACCACCCTCAGGGAATGCCAGAGGTGCCTAGATGAAGGCAGACCAGGGCCTGCTAGCCTCCAGTCACAGGGGTGCTCACATCCACAGTAAGGGTCACACACAGACTCTCCTGCTTGTAACCCTTGCCTGAGTAAGACCGGGGCCCACCTCCAGTTCCACTCCAGACTCCCTGCTCACCAGCAGGAGCCTAAGAGAGGGGAAAAACAGCCCTCAGGGGCCTCGTCAGAAGCCCATCCAAGGCCACTCCCACTGCCCTCTAGAGGTACATCCACTACTTCTGCCACCAACTTTAGTGGCAGTAGTGCCCATCTGGGGACACTGGGGGAACAAAAGTAGCTCTAAGGTGAGACACAGGTATTCTGGACTGTCAATACAAGATTATAAAATAGAAGCCACAACACCTCAGATTGGTATTGCAAGAAAGGAACATACACAATCAACATGAGAAAATAAGGGAAGAAAGTGCCCCCAAATAAACCTTGATACCACTTTAACAGAATCCATTGACAACACAGTTGATGAAATATCAGAGAAATAATTCAGAATGTACATAATTAAAATGATCAGCAAATTAAAGAATGACATAAGTGAGCAATTACAGGCAAAAATTGATCAAACCAACAAAGAAATAGGAGACCAAATATAGGCAACCATTGATCATTTTAACAAAAAAATAAGAGAGCAATTACAAGTAGCAAAAGATTACTTTAAGAAAAAGCTAGAGATTGTGAAAAAAAAATCAGAAACAAATGAAATGAAGGAAACAATAAACCAAATAAAAAACTCAATAGAAAACATCACTAGTAGACTAGATCACCTGGAAGACAGAACCTCGGATAATGAAGACAAGATATATAATCTTGAAAATAAACTTGACTATACAGTAAAGACGGTAAAAAGTCATGAACAGAACATACAAGAAATATGGGACAGCATCAAAAGACCAAATGTAAGATTTATTGGGATACAAGAAGGTGCAGAATTTCAAACCAAAGGAATGCATAATCATTTCAATGAAATAATATCAGAAAATTTCCCAAATATGAAAAATGAAATGGAAAATCAAATACAAGAGGCTTACAGGACACCAAGTGTACAAAATTTCAACAGATCTACACCAAGGTACATTATAATGAAAATGCCCAACATACAGAATAAGGATAGAATTGTAAAGGCCTCAAGAGAGAGGAACCAGATTACATATAAGGGGAGACCAATTCATATCTCAGCAGATTTTTCAACCCAGACCCTCAAAGCTAGGAGATCATGGAACAACACATTCCAAGCTCTGACAGAAAATGGATGCCAACCAAGAATCCTATATCCAGCAAAACTGAGCTTCACATTTGATGGTGAAATCAAAACCTTCCATGATAAACAAAAGTTAAAAGAATTTACAGCAAGAAAGCCTGCACTACACAGCATCCTTGGCAAAATATTCCATGAGGAGGAAATAATAACCAACAATGAAAATACACAAAAAGAGAAACAACACTAAAGAAAAGATATTCAAAGAGAAAACAAGTCAAGGTAAAAAAAAAAAATAAAAAAAAATTAGTGGGATTATAAATCATATTTCAATAATAACCCTGAATGTAAATGGCCTAAATGCACCAATTAAAAGACACAGACTGACAGACTGGATTAAAAAACAAGACCCAACATTTGCTGTCTTCAAGAGACTCATCTCACAGGAAAAGACATCTACAGACTGAAATTGAAAGGGTGGGAAAAAACATATCACTCACATGGACTCAGCAAACAAACAGGAGTTCCCATACTCATATCAAATAAAGTGGACTTCAAACCAAAGACAATGAAAAGAGATAAAGAAGGTCATTTCATACTTCTTAAGGGAATCATAAATCAACAAGACATAACAATCATAAATATCTGTGCCCCAAATAATGGGGCTTCTACATATATCAAACAAATCCTTCTCAAATACAAGAATCAAATATACCACAACACAATAATACTTGGAGATTTTAACACAGCTCTCTCACCATTGGATAGATCTTTCAAACAAAAACTTAAAAAATAAAACATAGATCTCAATATAACTATCAATAATTTAGACTTAACAGACATATATAGAGTGTTCCATCCAATGATGAACGAATACACTTTTTTTTCAGCAGCACATGGATCCTTTTCCAAAATAGATCATATGTTATGTCACAAAGCCAGTCTTAGCAAATACAAAAAAATAGAGATACTACCCTGTATCATATCTGACCACAATGGAATAAAATTACAAATCAATGACAGATTAAAAGGTAGAAACTACTCCAACACCTGGAAACTAAATAATATGCTATTGAATCATGCATGGATTACACAAGACATCAGGGAAGAGATAAAAAAAATTCTTAGAGGCAAATGAAAATTCTGGCAAAACATGTCAAAATCTCTGGGATGCTATGAAGGCAGTGCTAAGAGGAAAGTTCATTGCACTAAACTCATTTATTAAAAGAAGTAAAACTCAACAAATGAATGAATTGACTCTTCGTCTCAAAACCTTAGAAAAGGAAGAACAAATCAACACCAAAAGAAGTAGAAGACAGGAAATCATCAAAATCAGGGCTGAAATCAATGAAATTGAAACAAAAGAAATAATTCAAAAAATTGACAAAACAAAAAGCTGGCTCTTTGAAAAAATAAACAAAATTGACAAACCCTTAGCCACCCTAATGAAAAGAAGGAGGGAGAAAACCCAAATTACTAAAATGTGTGATGAAAAAGGAAATATCATGACAGATCCTGCTGAAATACAGAGGATAATCAGAAACTATTTTGAAAATTTATACTCAAGTAAAATAGAAAACCCTGAAGACACTGACAAATTTCTAGAGGCATATGACCTACCCAAACTGAACCAAGAGGACATACACAACTTAAAGAGATCAATTTCAAGCAAGGAAATAGAAGATGCCATCAAGAGCCTGCCAACCAAGAAAAGCCCAGGTCCACACAGATTCCCAGCTCAGTTCTACAAGACCTTCAAAGAAGAATTGATACCACTACTCCTCAAACTATTTCATGAAATAGAAAAGGAGGGAACCCTTCCAAACTCATTCTATGACGCAAGTATCACTGAGATTCCAAAACCTAGCAGAGACACATCAAAGAAAGAAAACTTTAGACCAATATCCCGAATGAACATAGGTGCAAAAATTCTCAATAAAATTCTGGCAAATGGCATACAAAAACATATTAAAAAAATAGTGCACCATGATCAAGTGGGGTTCATACCAGGGATACAAGGTTGCTTCAACATACAGAAATAAATTAACGTAATACATCACATCAATAGACTTAAAGATAAGAGTCATATGGTTTTATCAATTGATACAGAGAAAGCATTTGACGAAATACAACACCCTTTTATGCTCAAAACACTAGAAAAACTTGGGATAGTAGGAATGTACCTCAACTCTGTGAAAGCTATCTATGCTAAACCCAAGGCTGACATCATCCTAAATGGAGAAAACTTGGAAGCATTCCCTCCAAAAATGGGAACAAGACAAGGATTCACTCTTTCTCTACTGCTATTCAGCATAGGCCTTGAAACACTAGCCAGAGCAATTCGGCACATGAAAGAAATTAATTGGATACTAATAGGAAAAGAAGAACTTAAACTATCATTATTTGTAGATGACATGATTCTATACTTAGAGGATACCAAAAATTCTACCAGAAAACTTCTAGAATTAATAAATGATTTCAGCAAACTAGCAGGGTATAAAATCAACACCCATAAATCAACTGCATTTTTATACATCAGTGATAACCACTCTGAAAGAGAAATTAGGAAAACTATCCCATTCAAATTAGTCTCAAAAAAAAATAAAATACTTGGGAATCAATTTAACAAAAGAGGTGAAAGACCTCTACAACACAAACTACAAGACACTGAAGAAAGAAATTGAAGAAGACTTTAGAAGATGGAAAAATCTCCCTTCTCCTGGATAGGCAGAATCAATATTGCCACAATGGCCATACTACCCAAAGCACTATATAGATTCAATGCAATCCCAATTAAAATCCCAACGTCATTCCTTATAGAAATAGAAAAGGCAATCATGAAATTCATTTGGAAGAATAAGAGACCCAGCATAGCCAAAGCAATCCTTAGCAAGAAGAGTGAAGCAGGAGGCATCACAATACAAGACGTTAAATTATACTACAAAGATATAGTAACTACAACAGCATGGTACTGGCACCAAAATAGACATGTAGACCAATGGTATAGAATAGAAGACACGGAGAAGAACCCACTTACATACAATTACTTTATACTAGATAAAAGAGCAAATATGTACACTGGAGAAAAGATAGCCTCTTTAACAAATGGTGCTTGGAAAACTGGAAATCCATATGCAGCAAAATGAAACTAAACCCCTATCTCTCACCATGCACAAAATTCAACTCAAAGTGGATCAAGGACCTGGGAATCACACCAGAGACTCAACACCTAATAGAAGAAAAAATAGGCCCAAGTCTTCATCATTTCAGATTAGGACCATACTTGCTTAACAAGACTCCTATAGCACAAGAAGTAAAATCAAGAAGCAACAAATGAGAATGATTCAAACTAAAAAGCTTCTTCTCAGCAAAAGAAATAATCAATGAAGTGAACAGAGAGCCAACATTCTGGGAGCAAATCTTTGCCACACACATCCAATAGAGCACTAATCTCCAGAATATATAAAGAACTCAAAAAACTTAACACCAAAAAAACCAACAACCCAATAAATTAATAGGCCAAGGAGCTGAACAGAAACTTCACAGAAGGTATACAGTCGATCAATAGACATATAAAAAAAAAGTCCAACATCTCTAGCAATCAGAGAAATGCAAATCAAAACTACCCTGAGATTTCATCTCACGCCAGTCAGAAGAGCAATTATCAAGAATAGAAACAAGAAGTGTTGGCGAGGTTGTGAGGAAAAATGCATGCTCATACGTTGCTGGTGGAATTGCGAATTGGTACAATCAATTAGAAAAGTAGTATGAAAATTCCTTAGAAAACTTAGAATGGAACCACCATTTGAGCCTGCTATCCCATTCCTTGGTCTATACCCAGAAGACTTAAAAACAGCATACTACAGTGACACAGCCACTTCAATGTTTATAGCAGCTCAATTCACAATAGGTAAACTGTGGAACCAATCTAGATGCCCTTTGATAGATGACTGGATAAAGAAACTGTGGTATATAGGGGGCAAGATGGCGGCGTAGAGAGAGGCACCATCCGGTCTCACCAAACTACAGATCAAAATTTTGCGACAAAAATTTCTTCTACCCAACTTTTTTTCGGCAGTGGATTACAGTCATCATCACAGAAAATTTCACTTTCACGTGGAAGCAGTGCAGGCGGTTTTTGCTGGAGCGCATCTCCAGCGGCGGCGGCAGCCGCGCCCCCGCGGCTCCACAGAACTCACCGCGGGCAGGAACTGCGTCTACTCAAGAAAATTGGACCCCAGGCCAAATCAACCACACAGGTTCTGGGCAAGCTCGCGTGGTCCCACGACCCCAGCCGTCAGCCACTGGGGAGCGCACCAGCGGGGGCGGCGCTGCAAAAGAAGATTGGGACCACACCAGTTCTGCTCCAGAGTCCAGGGCAGACAAAGCAGCGAAAGGAGCAGATCTGCTAAAGGGAACTTCCACGGGGACACAAACAACAGGAGTTTGGAATCAGCTACTGCGAGCCTCTGGGAGTATAATCGAGGTGGGACATCGAAAGCAGCTCTGTACAATCTTCTACGGACAGCTTTATCAGGGAACCAGAAATTGACCAGGTGGGGACTCTCACACACGAAACACGAGCAGAGTAAGTCCAGCAAGCAACGAACAACGCCACCTACTGGAGGCGAAAGGAAACATACCTGTCTATTCACTTTGAGACTGTTTTTATATAATGATTGTTTGTTTTGCTTTGCTTGTTTGTTTGTCTGGTTTTTTTTTTTCTTTCCTCTCTCTCTCTTTACTTCCTCCCATTTTTTCCTTCTATGCCCTTCCATTCTCACGTTGCATTTTATCCTTTATCTTTCTCTCCCAATATTTCTACTGTTTAATCTCTTTGCTTTATTTCTCTGTTCTTTCCCATCTTTCTCTATCCTCCCCTCATTTCTCTCCCACTCCTCCTACCCTCTAATCCCCAACAGTTGTGAATCCAAAGATTTCTTTTACAGTGGGATATAGTAGATTGGGACTCCTGAACCGAATACTGGAGGGGCATTAGATAGTCCTGTTTCTACTACTTACATAGATTTTAGTTCTCTTGCTATTGTTGCTTGCTGTACCCTACATCTCTTCCTCCCTACCAGTCCTCCCCAACTCACTGTCACCCTTTCAAGTACTAGTCAGCCCCTCTTGGATTCATTTTTTATACATTATAACAGCTAATAACCATACCCTCACTTCGTACTAATCCAACAATCTACCCTACACCCCACTCTCAAGGTTCCCTAGCCCACCAACAGTAACTACAGACTCCTGTGTGAACTTATTGTTTATATAATAGATTGCTAAGGAACCCATAATTGTTGTATATTGTGACTAAACTGTAATTGTATTTGGGAACTATTAGGAACTACTTGGTTTGAAACTATATATTGCTTGTATTGAGATCAACTAATATTGAACCCCCCTTTAA